>JAQZBX010024505.1:0-30129 GCA_029593785.1 Cabassous unicinctus
AGTGGGAACTGGGAACTGGAATGGGATGGGGGTGGGAGGGGCTTTCTGGGCCAGGTGTAACCCTTTAGTTGCTGGTTCCAAGGAGCTGCTGGGGTCAAAGAGGTGAATTGAACCCCTGGGAGATTCAGGAAACAGCAAAGCAGCTATTTACCAAGCAGAATGGAAGAGTTTCAATATTTTAGCATCGGCTACACCCCAACTGTTGAGTGCCGGCTTCTGCTTGGGGCGACAGCCCTGCAAGGGGCACGGTATTTAGAGATGGTTATTTCTATGCTGATTCTATGACCCAGGGATATTCTCACACAGGTTCACAAGGACAGGCAGGAGGATGCTCATCCCAACATTGTTTGTGGTGGGGAGAGTTGGGGTAACCTGGGTGCCCTTCCTGGGGGGAGTGGGCAGGGAAGATGTGGGGGACACCCAGCAGGGAGGATAGGGCAGCTGTGAGAGCAACAGTGACAGACCTGGATGGATCTTTAAGATGTGAAGTGAAGGAGTGAGAAACGAATGGGGATGAGACCAGATAGCATTTGTGGAGATTAAAAGTGCATCCACATGGCACTTACATGAATCTATAGATGTGTTAAAATTTATAGAGCTGTACCCCAAAAAGTCTATTTTACTCTATGATAATTAAAATAAAATAACACGAGAGACCACCTTTAGAGGGCTCACAGCTAGGAGAGATACACATTACAAAATGTTTTCACACAAAGTTGTGCTTGTCTGCAAGAACACACACAAACAAGAGAATCCCATTGTGACCCCTGCTCTCTCCAGGCTCCCAAGCTAATGCGGAAGACAGACACACACGCAAAAAAATCTCACTGCAATATCATCAAGACTTGTGCAAACATCTGAGGCCTTCTGTGACCAAAGAGGAAGGAACAATTTATTCTGCCTGGGGAGACCCCTGGAAGCTACCCCTGAAAAAAAGATGATAGGTGTTTTGAGCCTTCTCTGCTGTGCAAGAGTGTAATATGATCTCCCCACCAGAAAACAAGCGATGCTTACTTAACCCAGCGGAGTGGTGCTGGAATGGTGGGATTCGGCCAGTGGAGGAGACAGATTTGGCCAGGGGGCCTTTTGGGCCTGGGCACTTCTTGCCTTATCAGCTCCTGGCAGCTGGGCCCCCACAGTCCAAGTGGGGCTTGAATTAGAAGACTGTGCCCCAACCCCGAGGGGCCTGGTATGGTCCTGCTGTGCCGGGGGGCAATGTGGCGCCCCTTCCTTCTGCCTGGGAGCCTGTTGGTCCAGTCCCCATCCTTGATCTCCCCTTCTCCCTCATCCTGCCTCCACGTGCAATCGCTCGCCAGTCCTACCCCCGCTACCTCCAGATCACTTACTGAGTTTGCCGCCTTCTCTCCTCCCAGGGCCCCATCCCTGGCCAGTCCTTTCCTGGCCCTTCACCAGTCTTCTTACTCTGCACCTTCATCCTGCAGCCAGAGGACGCTTCCTAAAGCCAGGTCCTCTCTGCTGCCTCTTTCAGGGCTCCCCACTGCCCTCTGCATGACCTCCCACTCCCCCGCCAAGCTCCCCAGCTCGGTCTCTCACTGTCCAGCCTCCCTCTTCACCCTCAGGCGTCACTGGACCCCTTGAGCCTGCTCTTCCTCACCTCTGTGCTTTGCTCACGGCGTCCCTTTCCACCTCCCTCCCCTACTTCTCTTAGCTAACTCCTATCCACCCCTCAAGGCCCCCTCGGACCCCACCTCCTCCTGGAAGCCTTCGCTGACCACTTAAAACTGCCGTAGGTGCTTCCTCTATGCTCCTGCAGCTCCCAAATGTCCCCTGTTCTAGCATGGCCCGCACTGAATTAAACTGTCTTTTTACTTTTCTGTTAGAGGTTTTATGGTTAAGACAGGTGGACTTTAGGTCCAAGCTGCTTGACTTCCCATCCCAGTTCTGCCTTACTGAGACCTTGGACGAGTTACTTGATTTTTCTGTACCTCAGTTTTCTCGTCTGTAAAATGGGGATTAAAAGAGCACCTACCGAAAAAAAAAGTACCTATCTCATGGGGTTGCTGGGGGGAGTCTAGGAAGTAATATACACGAGTTCTTAGTACAGTGCGTGGCACATAGGAAATGCTCAGGAAATGGTAGCTGTTATTGTCTAACCCCCCTCCACCACCGGCGAGCTGTGAGCTCCTGGAGGTCAGGGGCACTTCTCCAGGTCCTGCCTGCTGAGTGTGTCAAGTGCTGGAGACCCAGTTACTGGTGTCCTAAGAGATCCTACATGGCTGTCCCTGTAGCTGCTCCTGAGCCCTGGGTCACACCTGCCAGGACAGAGCTCTTGGATTTCAAGACTGGAGTTGATCGGTGCTCTTGGCTTGGAAGCCTGAAGCACCTGTGGCCTCCTGGTGTGGGTTCTGGGCCACCATGAGCTAGGTCACTTTCTCCGCCTCAACTCACCCGCCTCCTGGCCTGGTCCCAGCGCCCCTCCGCATTCAGAGGCAGCAAGAGCAGGTGGAGCAGAGGCCAGAGGCCTCTATGGTAGGAACTGCCCCTGGCCAGACCTCCCTGGGTGCAGCAGGCTGGCCCTTGCTGGTGCCATACCCCATGCCCGGCTCCCACCCGGCACCCCAGCATCTCTGCATCTTTTCCTACTGCACCCCTCACTAGGCTTCCCTGCCCGGGTGGTCCTTGGCCTTATTAACAGAGTTTTCCTAGGTGTCATTACTAATTAGCAGGGTAAGACGATTAGTGTCATTAACAGACTCAAAACAGTTGTATTACGAGCTCCTTGCTGGCTGTGGAGGTGCCCTGGACAGAGGTGGGGGAGGAAGGAGGAGCCCTGGAGAGAGCAGGCCTGAGCAGGAGAAGCAGCGAGACAGAGAGAGGGAGTGAGGGAGTCCGCAAGAAAAAACGAAATTTAAAGTGGATGAATTATTTACTGCAGGAAACAATCCAGGACTCACTTACTCTCACTCGGAACATCCCAAACTGTAATCTGTGGCATTTTTCACATCTCCCCAGCGTGCTGAGTGCTTTTCTTTACAACTGGATACCAGAGGCCGGGGCGATCTCGTAGGAGATTGATTTAGTATTGATCATGCGTGTCTGGGCTCCCACCCAGCCGAGGCTCGGGCATCCTCCAGCTTGGACCATCCTCCAAGGCTGGCCTGGGCTGAGGGCAGCCCCAGCTGGTTCTCTCCTGGGGAGGACCTGGAGCCACCAGGATGGGCCCCTTGCCCGCTAAAGAGCTGGATGCCCCGCCGCAGAGTCCTGGTGGCTCCTCAGGATGACGACATTGCCTTATGCTCCGCATGTGTGACATCGCTGGCTCCCCCAGTCACCTGGGTAGACGTCATTGACCCCATGTTTCGGATAACAATAGCAGCTATTCTTTATTGACCTCTTCCTATGTCCCGGGCACTGCGCTAATACCTTTAGTTTATTCTCTAATTGTTTCTTCCTAACAGCCCGTTTACTGAGAAACTCAGAGAGGTTATGTGGCTTGCCCAGAGTCACACTTAGTGACAGAATCTGGGCCCAACCCCTGATCTCCTAACTGCCATCTCAGGGCACACTGACTCCAGCTGGGAGCGATGGACAGAGCCGACAAGATAAGGGAGATAAAGCACAGGACACGACAGCAGGCGTTCCGAAATATGGAGGTGCCCTTCCTGAGGACTTTCCCAGGAGGGCAGTGCCCAGCCTGGAGGGCTGCTAGCAGCGAGGGTGCAGCGTGTGTAAGGTCTGGAGTTGCTTGCTTGGGGCCAGACGCGGATCTCAGCAGAGACGAAGGGAGTTCCCGCTGGGAACACACTGTGGGCCCGCAGGTTCTCCTGCTGCAAGGAGCTTCTGCCCTGCCGGGGAAGGACTCTGCTGGAATCCAGGAGGAGACTCGAAGAGGAGGCCAAGGAGGCAGAGACTCCTTCCCAGCAGCTGCGAGATGCAGGCCCTGGAGCTGTCTGCGGCCTCTTTGCTTCTCTTTAGAGAAGAGAAGGCCCTAATTGGGCTGGGAGATCTTACGTGAGACCCTCCTCTTTTCTAGGCCTCGGTCTTTCCAGCTGTAAAGTGGGATGTTTGTCCTGGGCCACTTAAAGGGGCTCCTTAATTGAGTTCCAGTTGATCAGGTCAGCAGCTACCCCTTTACACGGAGGTGGGGTCATGGGAAATGGTAGGTGCTAAGTCTCTCCCCACCTCGGCCCCCAGAGTCTTAGCACATCAGCATTGGAGTGACCTCTGATATCTTTGGGACCAACCCACTGATTTTACAGATAGGAACACTGAGGTCCAGAGATGGGGCCGGGGTGCTGGTGGTCACACAGTCAGGGGCAAGGCCAGGATCCGAGCCCAGGCATCCCAACCCCTACCAGGCTCCACTTTGGTTGGCCTCAGCCAGGATGCAGGGGCAATTTGGCTCTAAAGTCACTTGGCTTGGGACTGAGGGACTGGGGGTGGGGGCAGGGAGTGAGCCCCAAGAGGGGGCTGTGACTCTGTACTTGGCCACTGTCTTCTGTGATTGTAACTGTAAATAAAGCATCTGTGAGGATTCCCAACAGTTTAACAGGCTTAACAAGCAGTAATGTGCAACCCACATTACAAATGGATCTTTTAATAATGAAAACGCATTTATTTAACAAGTAATAGCAGTTTTACCACCCTTGGGATCCTGAAAGTGCAAAGCTCTGACATCAATGCCTTAGAATGGCGTCCTCTGCTTATATCTTTTGTACACTCCCCCCGCCCATTGTCTTTCTCTTATTGATTGGCAAAAGTTCTTTATATATTAAGGCTAGTAACCCTTTACCTGCTATATGCAAGTATTTTTCCCCAAGTGTGTACATTGTTGTGGGGTTTTTTCCCTGTACATTTGGTACTATGGAAGTTTAAACATTTTGTGTAGCAAAACCTGTTCTTTTTGAATGTTATTTTGAGGCTTCTGAGTTTTGAAAATTGTTTATGAAGGTATCCTCTGACCAAGAGCCTCCTGGGGGGGTTCCTCTGGCTCTCTGGGGAATTGGTGGGTGAGACCAAAGCACAGGCTAGGGGTTGGGTGATGCTCGGAAGAGTACAGAAATGAGAACCCTGGACCTAGAGTACATCCTTGGGTGAGTCCCTAGCTCTTTCAGGGCATTAGTTGCCCCACCTGCAAAATGAAGGCATTGATATAAACAATCTCTCAGCCACCTCCAGCTTAAATGGCTCCTGAGTCTAAGAGGACCTTGGTGGGATGATGTTTCAGTGCACTCTGGGAGGGGCACCTACTCAGGCCTTTTCTTGTTCATGGATCTAGCTCCCCCACTGGCCCCCAAGGCCCTTCAAGAGCAGGAGCTACATCTTTTTATGGCAATATCCTTAGTGCCTTGCAGAGGGCGGCCCCACAGTAAATCCTCAATAGAAATGCACACAACTGAGCTATTGATGGCACCTAGGGGTGCGGCCCGGCTCCATTTCACACCCCTACCTGGAGGGGGTAGAACAGGGTGGATAAGAATATATGCTGCCCGAGCTTGAATACTGACTTTTCCATTTACTGACTGCGTGACCTGGGGCAAGCCCCTTCACCACTCTGAGCATCTGTTTCCTCATCCGTAAAACTGGGACAAACCCTTCTAGAGACGTCTTGGAACTTAAATAAAATATTGACTCTAGAACAGGGGTTCTTAACCTTTATTGCTCCATGGACCCCTTTGCCAGTCAGGTGAAAACTACGGACCCCTTACGAAGTCCACACTGTACTGTGTATCATTTAATAAACATATCACACCAGCACCAACACATCCCCACAAGAATCATGTTTTTTTTAAATTTCAGTTCAAGTTCACGGACCCCTGGTTAAGAACCCCTGCTCTGGAAGCAAGAAACACCCATCCCTGCCACACAGTAGGCATTCAATAAATGCCAGGCCTCTCGTTGGATCTCCACTGCCGACAGTACGTTACATCTGGAAGGTTAAAAAATGTTCAGTGAGTGTCTTAAGTTGGGATCCCCAGAAGAAGATGCCGAGTAAAAGATTCCAGCTAGGTGAGTAGTTTACTTGAGAGGTGAGCCCAGGCAACCACGGGAGGGGAGTGGGGGAGTGGGGTGGGGAAGGCAAGACAGCCAAGGCAGGCTGTGTGATCAAACGTGCTAGCACTCTGGGCCACCGAGGCTCAACTCCACTGGGGCCCTCTGGGAGCCAGTGTGGAACACACGTCTCAGCGTTATTGCCCCCAAAGGGCAATGGTATACACACCCCAGCAGTTATGAGCCGCCCCCTGGACAGTAAGTCCTTGGCCCTTCCAATCTGCCGTCTGGGCAGCAACATGGCTCTGGAAGCCCAAAAAACCCCAGACGAAGAGGTGCAGATGCTGCAGATGGAAGACGGGCAGGTGTGCACGGCAATGCTAAGGGGGTGGAGACATGGGCAGGATCCTCATGCCTCTTCTGGAAGGGCAGGTGATGATGATGATACCTTAAGTGGGCTGGCCCCATGGGGCTTAAGGGAAGGACTGGGTGGTAGAAAGGGGGTTACCTGGGCCCAGCTCCTCATTGCACTCCACTCCAGTTGCCGCTTGAAATTGATAGCTGGTACCAAAGGGCAGAAATGTCACTTCTCAATAAGATGAAATCTATGTCTCGGGCAGATGGAGACGACAGGAAGATTTATCAAGGCCCTCGCAAAATTAACATTTGGACGGGGGACACGGCAAGAGCAGCCTCCGGAGGGGGTCTCTTTGCATGTATTCTGACTGGTTCCTGCCAGCAGCTGGACTAAAAAGGGTTGCCAGGGTCAGAAATCCAGCTGGCCTCTGGGGGGAGGGATGCTGGACAGACAGATGCGGACACACAGGGCAAAAGGAGACAGAAAGGAGAACCATCACCCTGCTGGAGCAGGGAGGCTGCTGCTAGGGACTGCGTCCTGGCCCTGCCACTCACTTGCTGCGACCCCGGGCAAATTGCCTATTTTTCTGGGCCTCAGTTTCCCATCTGTAAAAAAATGAGGGATTGCACTTGGTGCTTCCAGCTCTGACAATTTCTGCGATTATGGAGCAGAGCAAAGCTCTTTCCCGCTTGTTACTCCAGCAGCCTTGGGAGGCTGGCCTGAATACATCCACAGCCATGATGGTGGGTCTTGATTGAGCACCTACTATGTGCCAGGCACTGTAAGGGAGGCACTATTGTTATCTCCACTTTGCTGTTGAGCTCAGAGAAGTGAAACAACTCACCCAGTGTCATGCAGTGAGAGTGGGGCAGGACTCCTTCCACTGTAAGTCACGTGCTTGGGCCCCTCAGTGGTGCTTCTGGGTCCCTATTTCTCTCCTGCACAGGAGAGTGTGCTGCTAAGAGCTCAGGTTCCGGGTTCAGACACACCAGGGTTCCACCCCCAGCTCAGCCAGGTCCTTGCCTGGGGTCTTGCACAAAGCCCTTCCCGTTTCTGGTCTGCAGAATGAGTGTACCAGCTGTGCATGATGAAACAAGGCCACATGGGTAAAGGGCCTGGCTCGAGGGTCACTGGGGAACAGGCTCCAGCGGAGCTCAACCTTCTCCCCTCTCTGCCCTCCCACTGTGGACCTGCAGAGATGTGTGGTCAGCACGTGGGGTTCACTGGGAATGGATTTGTGCTAAGGAGCCTGTCCCTGACTCAGGGCATGGGGAGGAGAGCGCTGCAGACCTGGAGGATGCTGGGATGGAGGTGGGGGCAGGGCTGATGGAGGACAGGTCCCCTGCGCGGCCCCAGACACCATCCGAAGCCTGGCCTTCTGACCTGGAAATGCCGGCCCTGGACCCTGGGTGGGAGGGAAGGGCAGGGAGAGGCAGAACCCTAAAGTTAAAAGCTGCTGCAGGCCAGACCTTGGTTTCCATTCTGAGACATGGACCCAGGGAGTTCCATCCTGGGGCTGTTTGGATGTGAGTGGGATTTTAAAGTTGGAACTCCAGGCCCCTTACAAACCTGAAAGGTTCACTGTGAGTCCTATCTAGACCCTGGCAAGTGACTAAACCCCTCTGTGCCTCAGATTACTCATCTGTACAATGGGTTAGAATGATACTTACCGCACTGGGTTGTTGTGAGGCCTAGAGGAGTGGCATCAGTGCCTGCTTATAAATGCTATATAATGAGGGTTGTTATTATTATATTATTGTCATTGCCATTAACTCAGATGAGGAAATGTGCGGTCCAGAGAGGGGCAGAGGCTTGCCCATGGTCACACGGCAGCCAGGACTAAGGGGTCTGGCCCCCGTGCCCCAGCTACCTATGCTGAGCACCGCCCCAGTCCAGGTGCCCAGCATCCCCCATCCCCCATCACCCCCCTGACCCCCACCCCCGAGCCCCTCCCTCGTCCAGGAGTGAGAAGAGGCCTAAATCCAATTAGCCTGGGAGCTGACTGCAGAGCAGTGCCCCTTTAATATAGCTGGAGGAGCTGCAGAGATAAATGGGAAATTAGAATTCTGCTGGGGTCCCCGAGACCCGCCTGCCAGCCCGCCCCGAGCTAGGGCTGCGACAATTCTCCTTGGGACCAATGGGGCTGTCTGAGGCCTGAGGAAGGGGCTGCCCTCCGCTGCCCCAGCCTCCTGCCAGCGTCTTCTCTACCTGGCTTCCCACCAGCCTTCCCACTGACACCTCCCCAGCATCCACCCAGAGAATTGCCCTCACGCCTCGTGGCCCCCCACCTCCCACTCCTCCTTCTCCTGGGGCCCCCTCTCCTCCCCGGACCTGAGGGCCAGTGTTTGGAGGCACGTGGGGTGGGGGTGGGGCACCAGGCCAGGGCCTGTCCCTCAATTCCGGGCCCATCCCTGCTCCCTTCCCACTTCACCTTTCCCCTCAGTCCTAACCAAACCCAGGTTCCTTCCCTCCTCATCGGGGTGAGGACCCTGGGGTGGGAGAGAAGGGCAGGAGTGACAGAACCCTAAAGCTAAAAGCCTCTTAAAAGAGGAGCCAGGGCCCAGGCCAGGCCTGACTTGGGGGTGGAGGCCTTAGCTGGGCCTTGGGGCTCCTGCAGTTGTGGGGGGGTCAGGTTGGGAGTTAGTCTGGAATCAGAACTGGTGTTGGGATTAGGCGTGGTTGGACCTAGAAGTTTCTAGCCATCCTCGTGGAAGAGGAGGTTGCAGGGCTCCTTTTGAGGGTCCCAGAGTGGAGCCTACAGAGGACTGTGGGCTGTCACAGGAGGTCCCCTGGGTACCATCACTGCCTTGCTGTGATCTTCCACAGCTTCCTGATCTGCTCAGGCCTCAGTTTCCCGTTCTTTAAAATGGGGAGGTGGCTGACATCTCTTGGAAGCCTAAGAGCAGGGCCTGGACACTCGAGGCCCAGACCCTGGGGAGCAGGCAGGCCCCTCCATCAGCCCAGCCCCACCCCTGCCTCCCCCACTCCCTCCCTCCAGGGACACATTTGCTGCTGGGAAAGTTAATCCATTACAGTTTAAAGGCTCCGTTCCTCGCTGGCAGTAAATTACCTGCTTTGCATTTTGCAGCAACAACTTAACGGTATTAATTTATTGTGCTCTGTCTTTAACAAACATCATTATCATATTGCCAGCCAGGATTATGCAAATGAAAGGGACAAGGGAGAAAGAGGCCGATTCTTGTCCCCAAAGTCACCTTGATTTATTAACTTTGGGGGCCCACAATTGGCCAAGTCTGGGAGGCATAGGTGAGTGGGGAGGTCAGGAGAACCGGGAAGTCCCAGATAGACTTGAGGCCAGTGCGGGGGCTGGGGGTTTTCCCTTTTGGGGGTTTCCCTTTGGAGGACAGGACTGGCTGGGTCTTAGAGGGATTTTCTTGTCATGTGACTTTGGACAAGTCCGTTCCCTCTGGGCCTCGGTTTCCCCACTTGTAAAATGGGGGTTGGATTAAGATGTCTCTGGAGCTGATAATATGTGAACTTGAAATTCAACAATACAGGAAACGGATGTGGCTCAAGTGATTGGGCTCCCATCTACCATACAGGAGGTCCAGGGTTTGATTCCCAGGGCCTCTTGGTGAAAGGCAAACTGGGCTGCATGACGAGCTGGCCCGAGTGGAAAGCTGACCCGTGCTGACTGCTGACCCATGCAGGAGAGCTGGCACAGCAAGATGATGCAACAAAAAGAGACACAGAGAAGAGACAATAAGAGACGCAGCATATCAGGGAGCTGAGCTGGCGCAAGAGATTGAGCAGCCTCTCTCCACTCTAGAAAGTCCTAGGATCAGTTCCCAGTGCTGCCTAAAGAGAAGACAAGCAGACACAGA
This sequence comes from Cabassous unicinctus, assembly GCA_029593785.1. Classification (NCBI taxonomy): domain Eukaryota; kingdom Metazoa; phylum Chordata; class Mammalia; order Cingulata; family Chlamyphoridae; genus Cabassous; species Cabassous unicinctus. The sequence goes on from JAQZBX010024505.1 coordinate 10,156, forward strand.
AGAACACACAGAGAGCAGACAGTAAGCGCAAAACAATGGGGGCGGAGTGTGTGGGGGATAAATAAATAAATAAATCTTTAGGGGGAAAAAAAAATCAACAATACATTCTCAATGATTCGAAAGACTTTGTGTATGTGGTGGGGGGGACGGTGGGCTGCACGGGGAAGGGCCTTGGACCACATCATCCTGGGGCTGGTGTCAAACCCTGCTGGATTCTTTGGCCCCTTGGTCCCCCTCCCTTGCCCTAGACGGGTGGAGACAGCGCAGGGAGATAGGTGAGCTGGAGTCTGGGAGAAGGATGTGGGTGGAGATGCTGGGGTGAGAAGGGGGAGCTGGACCCAGCCAGGCTGGGAGCCTGTGACACGTCACCTCTGATGGGTGCAGCAGGCCCCGGGGCTGGGCTGGCCTGGACTAGGATCCGATGGGTCCCAGCCCCTGTCTGGACTCCTGCAGCCCCTTCTTTCTGAGTTTCCTAGGCCCCAAGTTCCCCATGGGGTATCCAGGCTGGCCTGCCTGGGGCCTGCCATGGGCAGGTGGGGCCGGGCACTCCCTCTGCTCACCTCCACCCCTGCCCTGCCGGTTCCCCACGGCCTCCTGCCCTGTGCTGCAAGCCTGCCTGATGACACAGCTGGCTGCCCCCAGCCACCCCGTGGCCCATTCCCCGCCACCTGCAGCCGGGCTCTGCCAGGAACTCACTGAAGCTGCTTCCAAGCACCTGTGGGCTCCAGCCCAGGGCTCTGCCCGGCCATCAACGCTCTGCCCTGGGCCCTGTAGAGGCGCCAAGGTGGGGGCTGGAAAGGGGCCAGCAGGGAGGAGAGGCAGGTGGGGGAATAAGCAGGGACAAAGGTGGACTCATCCTCTCTGCTGAGTCCCTGTGCTTCCCCCATCTGCCTCCCCAGCCCTGCCTGACTTATCTCTGGCCCCATTGCTACCCCCTGCCTCTGTCGCCAGGTCCTCCAGCCGCTGTCCCACCCCAGCTTCCCTCTCTACCTTGCTGCTCTCTCGCATCTGTCTCTGGTCTCTTTCAACAGGCCTTTCAGAGGCAAGGGTGGGGGTAGGGCAGGAACTAGGTGCAGAGGCCAGGGGCAGTGTAGGGGAGGCAGCCAGACGGGGAACCAATTCAATTTCCCGAGTTGGTCCTGGCAATTCAGGTTGTGTAGTGATAAGAAAGCCATTTCTCGTGAGGCCTTCTAATCCACACCCTCCTGCTTTTGCATTCTGGAGCTGGAAGGGACCGTGTTGTTCATCACAGAAGGGACCCATGTCTGCTCCAAGTGCGCCTTCTGGGAGGAAGAAAAGTAGAGCATCAACAAGGCTGGGATGGAGGCCCGTGAGTCCAGGCGCAAGAGGACAGCAAGCCAAAGGGAATGGATTGTCCTTCATGGGTAATGGATACCCCCTTGGGTGGCTCTATAATTCACGTGGGACATGCACGGTTGTGATCTAGTTTGAGCCACACATCAGCCCTTGGGATAAGTAGAGATCAACCCTATTTTGCAGATGGGGAAAGTGAGGTTCAGAGACGTTTGACGACTTGTCTAAAGCTACACAGCAAATGTGTAGAGAGAGGGGAGGTGCCAATTAAAGTGTGCAGGGCATGACCTGGCCACCTGAGCTATGGGGGTTGGGGGGAGTTGGGGATATACAGAGAAGAGAGGGGAGGGGAATGGGGGGTAGCGGTGCTGAAAAGGTCTCAGGGGAGACTTCCCTTCCAGGCCAGGAGAGGGAGAGCCCTCACACTGAGCCCCCTTCCAATCCAGCTGGATCAACCTGGACTGGCCATGTGGACTTGGAGAGGAAGGCAGGGATTTGTTATCCTTGGCCAGCAGGTGCCACGCACGGCCTTCAAGGGAGCAGCCTGCTGGGGTTGCTAGAGCAGATCTGAGCCCAGCCAGGGATGAAGCCCCCAGGGTGGCTCAGGACCAGCACAGAGGGCTCCGGAGCATTTTTCTGCTGGCTGCGGAGGCTGCCTGTGGGATGAAGAGTGGGGAGAGATGGGGACACGGGGGAAGGTGGTGACAGAGAAGCTGGACGGAAGACCTGGGGGGTCTGGGGCACAGTCAGGGAGGCAGCTGCAGCTGTCAGCAGGCAGGCGGGCCAGCCCTTCTGGCTTGTCTGGGCCCCCCACACCCCTATCCCTTCATGAGATACCCCCACCCAAGTCCTGACACCCAAGGGGACTCCTGCTCCCTCCGGGGTCTGGTTGGAAGCTCTGGCTTACTGCGAACCTTCTTCCTGCTCTCTTCCTTGTTAGCCCCTGGAGGAGAGGAACTGGGGCTGGACTGGGTCAAGGTGCTGAGCTGGCTGCTCCTTCATGGGCCCGGGGCCAGGGCAGGCCCTTCTTGCTTGATTCGCAGGGGCCCATGAGGACAGAGGTGGGGGGTCAGCTGTGTCGCACCTTTCTCCTTGCTTGCTCCCTCTGACTGGTCCCAGGAGATTTAATGGGAAGAGAGGTGGCAGGGTGTGGAGAGGGGCCAGTTCCTTCTTCCTACTCGCCCCCACCAGGAGATTTGATGGCGCAGAATTGGCAAGGAACGCTCCTTGCTCCTGGTGGCCGCCCTCCACTACCACCCCATCGCTGATTCCAGAAGGGCTTTTGGGGGAGAGGTGGCAGGGGCATAAAGCTGGGCAGGGCCCTTTATCCTTTTTCCACCCACCCCTGGCTGGCCCTGAGCTCAGCAGGGGGCTGGCCTGTGGGAGGCTTACCAGAACAGCTGGCGGCCACGCAGAGCTGTGGGTGGTGGCGAGCGGGGACTTGCTTTAGCAGGCAGGCTAATCTCATTTGGTTGCTGCAGTCTGCACAACCAGGGCTGCATGCTAAGCGGCCAGCGGCAGCCGCGGGGCCAAGGACAGGCCCCGGAGAGGGGGCTGGACCCATGGGCGCCCAGGAGAACCCAGAGGCCAGCCCTGGCTTGAACCAGGAGCCACAGCAGGCTGTGGCAGGGGCTGGGGCGGGGAAGGTGGCCATGTCCAGGAAACAGACATCTCCTGTGGGGTCAGAGGGCCCTCCCTGGGGAGAGCCACCAGGAGATGGGGGCACCAGGGCCATGCAGGTCCTCTCTCAACTCCCTGTCTCCCCCATCCATCCAGCTCTCCTTCTTTGGGTGTCCCAAGGCTAGGGTTCTGAAGATCCCGAGCGCATGCCCCTGGGCAGGAGACAGCTGGAGAGCGAGTGGCATCCTGAGCACTGGCAGAATTGTGATCGGTGGGAGGGACCTGCTGTGGTTGCAGCCGGGGTGTGAGTGAGAGAAGGGGGAGATGGGGGACGGCGGGCGCTGGATGAGAGGGGGAAGAAGGGAGACTGGGGAGGAGGCCTGGAGTTCTGGAGGCCTGGCCTGTGTTTGGAGGGAGGTCCAGTGAGGTCCAGAAAAGGCATCAGCCGCTAGTAGATGACTGAGGCTGAGGCTGGAGCTTTTGGGAAGTGGTCTGGAGATGTCTTTAGCCCAGAGGAGGAGGGATGGCGGTGCCAGGGATACAGGGCCTGGGGTTGGCGGATGAGCCGGGCTGGGAGCCAGTGTCCGGAGGACCTCCTGACTGCAGCCACCCTCCCTGCCCTGGCGACCAACCCTCAGGGCCGTCAGCATGCTCAGCTTCCCGGGGAGACTCCTGGAGGCACACAGGTAGCTCCTGCTTTTGAGCAAAGGTCTGTGGTTCCCAGGTGGGGGGTGGCTTGGGCCTGGGGTGCATCAAGTTGAGAGATGGAACTTAAGTCAGAGCCTGCAGCACCTCCAGGTGGCCGTAGCCACCATCCTGGTCTCTTTAAGCTCCGAGCTGGGCCCCTGTGGGCAGCTGACTTTGCAACCCCTTTTATAGCTCCTTGGCTCAGGTCTTGTTGCCCAACACAAACCCGGCTGCTCATGGGCTGGGGCCTTGGGGGCCAAGCACTGAACCACTCTGTGACTTAGTTTCCCCCACCCATCTGCACCTGAGCGGCTGCTGATGAAATGAGATGATGCATTCAATGTCTGGCCTAAGGTCCAGCATGAAGGAAGCACTGTCATCATTTTGCATCACACCCAGCACAGTGCTGGACACCAAGAAGGCATCCCCCAGACACTCAGAGCACTAGGATGCTCCATTAGGGTCTGACGGGCCTTTAGAAAACGGCTCTGCCCTCACTTGCCGTGTGTCTGTGGGCAAATATCTTTACCTCTCTGAGCCTCAGATTCCCCACCTGTAAAGTGGGAACAATAATACTTAACTCATAGGAGTGTTGTGAGGCGCTAAATAAGAACATAGGAGTAAGACAATAACTATAAGGACACAAGCGTGCTCACCCTGCCGTGGTGCTCATTATGTATCTCTCCCCCCGTAGAAGCTGCTTGTTTGCCACTTGAACTCTCAAGGTTTCACCCAGAATCCAGGGCTAGAGCCGAGGTCTCCAGATGCCCACCAGGCATCTGGTCCTCAGTTCTGCCACCTGTAAAATGAGAGGCTCTGACTGATGTATGATTTCCAGCTCTGCTCCAGGTGCTCAGGGGCCATGATTGGGCTCAATGTCAAGACCATGGAGCTCCAGGACCGTCTTTTCTAATTCAACTAGACTCCCTCCCTTCTACTTATTGAGGGTCCCCAGAAGACTCTGAGAAAAGGCTGCTGCTGCTAAACCTGAAGTATGCAAAGGTCGCTGACTTGCTTCTTCTCAAGGGTCCTGGCAGCCCAGACCATTTGGGGTGGGGCTCCCTTGCCACACACCAGCCCATGCAGACTTTCCCCAGCCCAGCCTGGGTCGGCTGAGTGGACTGGAGAAGCAACTGACCCCATCCCAGCCCTGGCCAGCTGGAGCCTGGGCCTGGGATGTTGGCTCCACTGGCAGTGAAAGTCCCCCTGGTTGTCTAATTTAATCACAGCTGTGCGCATGGTGACTCTATAAATAATTTTTAGTGCGACATAACCATTATTTCACTAATTGCTTCACGCGCACCCCTGGCCTGAGAGATAAATTAAAGCCTGCTGAGTCAGCACCTTTGGCTGCTGCAGCTTTGGGGTTTGAAAAGTGCAGTCCAACAACTGGGCTGTTCCCACGCCAGCCTCAGCCGGGTGGCTCACCCCAGCATCCCAGAGGGGAGGGTACCCCTTGCACGAAGGGGTTGAAGGTGGAAGGAGTTGAAGAGGAATGAGAAAGGGGCTAATAAGGGTTGCCATGTACAGTTGTTCAGGTTGTATCCTGTGCAAGGATACTTGGCCAAGAGGAGAAGTGGAGGCTGAAATCCAGCCCATGCTAGGCTTTATCAATCCATGAGCCCTGGCATTTGACTGTTGACCCAGAAGAAGGGGGACACCTTTTTGTAATTTGCACAAAGGCACCTTATGGACTAGTAGCTACAAAGCTAACAGGTTGTCAGGGCCACCACTGTTGGAGAGGAGGGAAAGCAGCAGTTTTTCTGACATCTGCCTTAAGGATGCCTCTTACATGATCAGTACCACGGAGACTGGGTTTAGGCCTGATACTATTGCTTGCTAAGTGACCTTGGGGAAGTCACTCCCCCTTCCTCTGGGTTCTAATGTTTCAACGGTTTACCAAGCAATTATCACGTCTAAAGTTGGACCTCAAACCCCACTCACTCTGACTCCAGACCCTGTGTAATTTCCATTGCCCCAGCATATTCCAAAGTTAGTAGATGTGGCTGAAATAAAGGTCAAATTTGGGAAGCACTGTGTTAAAGAGGTTTCTTTTCTGCAGGACTTTCCAGAGAGCCTTTAGTATGTGCAAGAGAAGTGTGATTCTCAGAGCAACGGGAGAGGGTGTAGCTTTTCCTGAACGCCCTTGGCCATGGAATTTATTTTACGATTCTTGTTCAGGAAATATGCATGCTGGTCTTCTATATCCATTCCTGGGCTTATTAACGTCAGGTTTCCTCCCCAAGGGCAGAGAACTCTTCTATCCCTGGACTTCCCACTGTACAGCCCCAGCCCCGAGGTGAGCACACAAAGCAGACAGGGGTTTTCCTTCCACTCGGCGTAGCATGGGATGAGCGCTTGGTGTCCTGAGTTCACCAGACTCGAAGTTTCCAGAGGGCCAGAGCCATGTCTGGCTTATTTATTGCCTTATCCCTAGGCTTTGCTCAGGAATTATTTGTGGAGTGAATGTATAAGTGGGAGGCTGTCCTGAAAAGAGGCAGGAGCTAAGCTACCTGGCTTTACATCCTGCCCTAATCTGTACCGGCTGTTTGACCTTTGAGCAAATTGCTTCCGTGAGTCTATCACCGCCGGAATTTTTGTGTCCCCATTTGTCAAAGGAGGATCAAATTCTCAATCCTGTTTGTCTTGAAGTGCTCAAGTGAGGCTCAAAGGCAATGATGAATGTGAAAGAGTGCTTTCTCAGGTGTAAACTGCTTGACACCTATGAGGATTATTACCATCATTCCGTCCTCTCCTTAGCTCCTAACCTGCCCATCCCAGGGCTGGGGCGGCGAACGTGTGTCCACGGCCATGGATGACTGTGCGCTTTCGAGGGGTCAGGCCCCGTCCCGGGGTCCTTACATACATTGTTCTTGTCCACATAATCCTTGTGGCTCTAGGAGAAGGGATTATGAATAAGAAAAGGGAGGGTCAGAGAGGTGATATGACTTGTCCAAGGTCACGCTGCTGGTAGATGGTAGACCTAGGATTTGAACCTGGATCTCTCTGATACCAAAACCTGTGTTTTCTTGCCACTCTAGACTTTCTTGGCACCATGTAATCACCTCATTACTGCCCGCCCCCACCCTCTTTGTGGGCAGAGGGGTAAGTCTGATCATCAGGAATGCTAGCAGTGGAGGGACTACTGCCAAGCTGTTTGTTATATGCTAATAGTGACAAGGGCAACCGTTTGTTTAGTGTCTACCACGCACCTGGCATCGAGCTGGCTGCTTTAGATCCATTATTTGCTCCATTGAATCCTCACCCAAAAACTGTGATGTAGAAAGAACCGCTCTCGTTTTAGAGATGTAGAGACTGAGGCTTGGAGGTGTTATGTGGCCTGCTCAGCCACACACCACTAAGAAGCAAGTGGCTGAGCTGGAATGCCACCCAAGTTGGTCTGATTCCAGAAATTTGCTCTTTTCCCCTGGCACTCAGATTGCTATAAAATCCATAGTCCTCGGCGAGGCTGTGGAGAAATTGGGACCCTCATGCATTGCTGATGGGAATGTAAAATGGCGTAGCCGCTGTGGAAAAGACTTAAACGGTTCCTCAAAAAGGTAAGTATAGAATGGCCATGTGACCTGGCAATTCCACTTCTTGGTCTAGACCCCAAAGAATTGAAAGCAGGAACTCGAACAAACATTTGCACACCAATGTTCATAGCAACATTATTCACAATTGCCAAAATACGGACACAACCTAAGTGTCTCTCAACAGACGAATGGACAAACAAAATGGGGTCTAGCCAGACAGTGGAATATTATTCAGCTGTAAAAAGCAAAGAAGTTCTGATACATGTGACAACATGGATGAACCTTGAAAATATCATGTTGAGTTAAATATGCCAGACATCAAAGGACAGATATTGTCTGGCTCTACTTACAAGAGATAACTAGGGGAGTGGATGTAGCTCAAGTGGTTGAGTGCCTGTTTCTCATATACAAGGTCCTGGGTTCAATCCCCTGTACCTCCTAAAACAAGCAAACAAACAAAACACCTACTTACATGAGGTGACTAGAATAGGCAAATTCACAGAGACAGCAAGTAGAGCACAGGTTATCAGGGGTGGGGGAAGGTGGGGGACAGAACGGGGAATTATGGATTGATGGGAACAGAGTTTCGGTTTGGGGTGATGAAAAAGCCTTGGCAATGGATGGTGGTGATGGTAGAACAACATTGTGAATGTAATTAATACCATTGGATGGTACACTTAGAAATGATTAAAATGGGAAACTTTGTGTTATATATATGTTACCAATACGTAAAAAAAAAACATGACCCCGAATGTTGAGCCCTAGCCTGGGAGGGATGACACTTCTCCTCCTTGACTCCCGGTGGGACACTGCCACTGAGCTGTCCCCAAGGGCCTGTCCTTCCACCCCCGCGTCTGCCTCCTCAACCCCGTGGCCCTGTCCTTGTTGCCTGCCGCACCATTATTGCCTGGGAACCTTTGAAAAATGATGACAGCACCTTGGCCCGGCTCCTCCAAGGTCCCTGTTTAACATCCAGGGAGGCGAGAAGGAGGAGACGGGGGAGAAAGGAGGGAGGTGGCTGCTGACACTCACGATTGATGCAGGGAGTTTCTATGCCAGTGCCTCCCTCAGAAGGCTGCTCCCTTCCCCCACCGTCCTACCTGCCAGCCTGGCTGCCATGGGGACGGTGACCTCCCCCAGGCCGGCCTCGCTCCCAGGACAAGTCCACGAGTCTATCACCTCCAGAGTCACAGCCAGTCTCCGGGGTCTGTCTGGCTCCAGTCTCCTTATCTTTCTGGCCTTTTCTCTTGCTTGCTCATTCATTAAAAAAAATATTTATTGATCACCTCTGTACCTGGAAGTGTTCTAGGTAGATACAGCAGGGAACAGAAAAGGGAAAGTTTCTGTCCTCCTGGGAGGAAGCGACACTAAGCAAGTTAACAAATAAATACGTAAAGTCAGGGAGTGAAAAGCGGCTTTGAAGGAAAAAAAAAAAAATAGCAGATGCCCCCAGGGACCTGGAGAGAGAATTCACGGGGTCAGTGAACTTAGGCAGGAAAAATGTAACATTTTATTTCACTAACCTCCAGCTGAAATACAGCGTTTCTCTTCAAGTACAAATGTCGGCAACAAACCCCAGTAGTAGCGGACCCTGGGACTTTGTCACCAACAGACAGCAGATCTTTCCTATCACGTTACAGTTGCTGCAGACATTTCAAAATACCGCTAACACTCATCACTGCTTCAAAATTGTGAAGTTATCAGAGCCACTGCTGGATCTTGTTGTTTAATGCATTAAGAAAGAAGCACATACAGTACTATATGTGGTGGCTTGGAGCTATGTACCCCAGAAAAACATGTTTTTAATCTTAATTCCTGTGAGTGTGAACCCATTGTAAGCAGGACCTTCTGATGAGGTTACTTCAGTTGAGGATGGTCTTAATCCTGCTACTGGAGTCCTTTATAAGCAGAATGAAATACAGACACTAAGAGAGAAAGTACAGGGAGTAGCCAGAAGCTGGAAGTCGACAGAACCCAGAAGAGAAAAGAGAAACCAGGAGAGGCTGCCATGTGCTTTGCCATGTGGCAGAAAAGCCAAGGACCAAGGACCGCCGACAGCCTGCCCTGGAATGCCACGGTCTTCTGGGAGAAAGCATTGCCTTGATGGCAACTTGATTTGGACTTCTCCTAGCCTCAAAACCATGAGCCAATAAATTCCCGTTAGTTAAGCCAAAAAAAAAAAAAAAAAGCCAACCCACTGCACGGTATTTGCTTCAGCAGCCAGGCAAACTAAGACACTATATCACACATTTGTTTTGTGAGTGTTTGGGGATCTGTGTTTCAGTATAATTGGCTTCCTATGTAACGCCATGTATTTTCTTCTGTATATGTAAACATGTTATTCTGAGAAGAGGCTCATGGGCTTCACTGGATGCCAAGGGATCCAAGTCTCCAAATGGGTTAAGAATTCGGGGTGTAGAGGGTGACAGGGAGGAGGGGGGTGTTTAGATGAGCAGTCAAGGAAGCTTCTCTGGAAGTGATATTTGCGCAGTGACCCAAAGGGCCAGCAAGAAAAGATTCCGAGCAAAATTCATTTGGGTGAAGGGAACAGCACGAGTAAGGGATCCGAGGTGGGAATGGGCATGGAGGCCAGAGTGGCTGGAGCAAAGTGGTCAGCGGGGGCAGAGGACGGTGTGGGCAGAGCCCCTGGCACACAAGCCTTGCAGGCATTGGTAAGGATTGGGGACTTTATTCCGAGTGAGATGGGAGGCTAGGGAAGGGTTTGGAGCGGACAGTGACACATTCACGTTTATCTATATTTATTTTTGATGGGGGTCAGAGAGCAGAAGCAGGGAAACCAGGCACCAGGCTGCTTCTCACCAGGCATCCAGGTGAGGTATGATGGAAGGTGTGGGAGGAATGGTCAGAGTCCAGGTATAGCTGGAAGCTAGAGCTAACAGAACTGAGTGCTGGATGGGACAAGCCATGAACTTTCACTTTTCTGTGCTTTAGCTTCTGCTGTTCTCCCTGACTGGGGTGTGCTCTCTGCTTTTTCAATCCTTTGGGCTGAAACTCTCCTCTGACTCTAGACTCTTGTGGCAGAGGCTGCTAGTTGCCTCCCCTTTTATCCATTCACCCCTTCTCTCTTACTAACAGAGTCTCAATATGATCTGGGGCTCCTTTGCAGCTAGGAGTTGCCTTGGAGATATGATTAGAAGTCATTGGTTGGGGTTTCCAGAGACAGACTTTTTATAGGTGGTTGACTCATCCTTTTGCCCCTCTTCTTCCTCTTTCTTCTTCCCTGGAATGTGGACATGATGGCTGAAGCCTCCCCCCCGCCCCCCATTCCCTAATAGTCCTTATGAGATTGTTAGGAAGGTCAAGAGAATCACAATGATTTACAGTCCGACATCCTTGAGTGCTGAACCTCCTCATCCAGACTCATCATGAGAAAAATAAACCTTTATGGGTTCAGGCCATTGTAGTGGATCTCTGTTATTAGTAATAGAATAAAATTCCTACCATTTAAAACCACAAATCCAATTGTTTATTGGATATCTTCATCTGAATAACCAGATGTCCCTCAGACACAACAAGTCTAAGGCTGGGTCTGCCATCTCTCAAGGAACTTCTTGGGGAACTCAGACAGCTATGAGAAAAAAGAACTAACACTACAAGAGCTGCACCCATCCATCTGTCTGCCTGACCATCCATCCATCCATCCATCCATCCATCCATCCATCCATCCATGCTTCACACATCTGTCTGTCCATCTCTCTAGCCATCCAACAAACTTTTATTGAGCACCTACTATATGCTGGGCTCTGTGATAGACACAGGGCCTAGAGATGTGAACAATATGTCTTATTTGATGCCCATTTGCTTGTGTATGAGCAGAATGTCTCTGGAAGGATGCACTGGAAGCTGAGAATCATGACTGCCCCCGTGGAAGGAAACTGGACACCAGGAGACATGGATCTGTCTTCTTTTTGTACTTTTTGAGTTTTGTATCATGTGAATATATTCACTATCTAAACATTTTTTAATTAAAAATATATGTGCATCTCATTTGGGTTTTCAGAATTTGCCATGTTCTGGAAAGGATTTGAGGCAGCTTACAAGAATACACGAAGATGAATAGACTCGGGCTGATGGCAGGGAGCTGACAGTCTCGAGGGAGAAAACGAGGAGTAAACAATTCCAATTCAGCGTGGTACGAGGGGCAGGGGGGCCGGGGGCCAGGCCCCTTGGGATGAGCTCGAATAGCCCTCAGCAATGACCTGAGACTGCCACGTCAGTCTTGCCCCAGCTGGGCTTGAAAACCAAGATGCCCACAGCTGGGCTGGTATGGCTCAGACACTCACCCCCAGTTCAGGTGCTTCTGTAGAGCCTACGTCACCAAGCCATGATGGTGCCCATGTACCCCCAGCCCAGGACAGGGATGGCTGGAAAAGCAGCCAGTGGCTGGCGGAGCTCGAAGCCTCCTCCCCAGCAGGCTGTCGCGTGTGTGCCGTGCAAGCCCCCGTGGGCCCTAGGCAGTGAATGCACAGAGCAAAGAAAGGATGAGGTCTCCAGTACCCTGACATCCAGCACGGGCATGACCCCTTCTACAGCCTCAGGCCAGGCAGTGGAGAGGGGGCCCGAGGGCAGGAGCCGGGAGCACACGGGTGGGCTGGGGGAGAGAGAGGACCAAGCGGGCTGCTGGAGAATGTGGTCTTTTCAGAGCAGCCCTTTGAAATCCAGCAAGAATAACTTTAAACAATAAGATGCTTCTCTCTCCCCTTCGGCTGTTGCCCAGGCAACGCCAGAGTGCTCAACAACTGTTTAGTTTTTTAAGAAACCAAATCTCCCTCCCTTTGGTCAGCTACCACCAGGAAGATGAAGAGGTGGCGTAGGCGCCCCTCACAGCCCATTGTGAGGGAAGCCAGGTCAGCCGCCTGCAGCAGTGACATTTAAATCTGACGCTACGTATTATATATGAACCCAGAGCCGCACTCCTCAGCGACTTGTGCTCCCTAACCAGGAAGGCTTCAATCTCCCGCCCCAGAATCCTTGCCTGTGGGTGGCTCTGGCAGTTTGGGGGTTCATGGTCACAAGCGAGGAGGGTGGCCTCCGCTTGGCAGAGCAGTGGGTATCTGCATGGGTGCAGGGCTGGGACCTGTCCCCAACCCTCTGCATCACCTGGCCCAGCAGGGACCTCGTAAGGCCAGGGTCATTATGTTCACTGGGGCCGTGTTGAACCCCCAAGGCGCTCCTAAAACCTCTGCCTTTGAGGGGCCTTGGCCAGAACACCTGCCGCTTACCCATCTTACATTTTCCAGCTTTCGAGGCAGATCGCAGCCCACGCGAGTTGTTCCTTTGTCCTCACGTTACACACCCAGGGACCCGGCATGGTGGAGAGTCCTGAGAGGAACTTTCAAACCAGATCCTTACGACTGTCCCAGGAGGGGTGTGTGGCCACCAGCCCACTTTTCCAGAAGTGGAGACCGAGGCTCCAGAGGTTGAAGTGGCAGCTCATGGGCTGGCCCAGCTGCAGAGCCCGTGCTCCTCACATCTCAGCCCGGACAGCCCTCTGAGGGTCTGGGACCTGGGGGCAGATGGGCAGGTGCTTCCTGGCTCCTGGGGCTCGGCCGACGTGCTCCCCTGGAAGGGATCCAGCTCCCCACTTTGCCTCCACGGAAGGAAGAAGAGGAGCTTTGGTGACATGAGGCTCTAGGTTGTGTGTCCTTAGGCGAGCCCAAGAACTCATTTAAAACCTCCGTCTGCTTATCTGTAAAGTGGGGACAATATCCATTTTCACATTTTGATGGTAGCTGACCTTAGAAGGTGCTGTGTTCTCAGTACTTCATTTATCCCTCATCAGAACTCTTCCAGACCAGGTGCTGCTGTTACCTCCCTTTTCAGAAGAGGAAATGGAGACCCAGGGAGGTGCAGTCACTTGTCCAAAGTCCCACGGTGAGAAATGAGAGCTAATGAGATATAAGCCGGAGAGACAGGTCCTGGCACATAGTAGGTTCAAAGCAGATGTTGGCTTTCTCCTCTCAAGGCAACAAATAGAGGGGCTTGTCTCCCAGGAAACAAAACACAGGAGAAAGTTAATTTCAAAAAAGTCAAACAAAGTTAGTACAAGCCCCTCAACCAGCTCGGCAGCCAAATCAGGACGGGAAATTGGCTTCAGCCACAACAAAAACCGGGTAGGGGAAGCCTCTATACTTGTGAAATGAGAAAGGCTGGCGAGGGGGAAGGAGGCTCGAGGTTGGGAGGAGGGGAGCCTAGATCTACTCCCCTCACCCAGGGGTCTTGTGGGCAGTGAGGGGGCTGCTGTGAGCAGCAGCTGGCTCAGCCCGGACGGAGTCAGTGAGTCTGACACCTGAGACAGGTGGACTTGCCCTGTGGGGGAATCCCTGGAGGCCCCGCTGTGTCCCCAGCAGCGACAGAGGACACAGGCCGCGACCAGCTGCCGCGGTGCAGGGGTTTCTGTCCCAGTGTGGCACTCCTGCCTCCTCCCCTGACTCCCCAAGGCTCAGCCTCCAGCCCCGCTTCCCCCGCAGAAGGTCCTGCCCCCTAGCGTCTCCCCCTTCCCAGCTCCCGGTTAGCACTGCTAAATGGCAAGCCCAGAGGTGCAGCATGGGACGGGGCTGGGGTAATGAACTCCCATTGGCTTCCTTCACAAGATCACTGCCTTAATTTACGAGGCCTGAGTGAGTCTCATTTCCCCAGTGCACAGTGAGTAATTAACTATTAATAAAAGCATTACTGAGTTAACCACGGGGGCATGTTTAATTCATGGGGCGGCCCAAGAACAGGATGGGGGAGGCTTTGGTGCAGTGGGGAATTCCTCCCAGAGCAAAATGTCGCCAGCAGGATGCTGCCCCTGCCAGGCCCTCGGGCCCCTGCGGTGGGCCACTCTTTCTGTCCCTGATCAGAGGGGCCTAAGCCGAGGCGGCTAGCAAGACCCCCTGGCACCCCAGCTAGAGGGCCTGAGAGTGGAGAAGTGGAAAGGGCAGGGCACTGCGAGGTATGAGCGCCGGGTGGGAGGGCGCCCAGCTCGGTGGCTAATGAGGTGAGTGGCCTTGGGGAGGTCACTTAGCCTCTCTCAGCCTGTTTGCTCATCAAGAAAGTGGGGCTGCTCATAATAACGACCTCCCCTTGGGAGGGGTGGACTGCAGGAGTGAAGGAAATCATGGGAAGGAAAGGACAGGGTGAATGACCCAATGTTCTTCACTGGCACGGACACACACAGCTGTTGGGTGTTGGGGGACGAGGTAGCTGCGTACTCAGGAGCAACATGGTGGAACAATCCCCATGACGATACCTCCGGGGCCCTGTGGGCTTTTCAAAGGCGGGTCAGTAGTCCCACTCTCCCTGTCTCTTTCCCCATGTGCACCTCTGGCTGACTACAGCAAATTCTTCCAGTGTCCCAAACACACCACCGTCACTCATCCTATCTCAGTGCCTTTGCACGTGCTCCTCCCTCTGACCAGGAGGATTTTTGCCTTTTGTCTGCGTGGCCAACTTCTATTAAAGACTCAGTTCAAAAGGGTCAGCTCCTCCTGGAAGTCTTTGCCCTCCTCTAGCCCAGGCAGAATTTGTGCCCTTTTTCTGTACCTCCCATTCGTTCTATTATAGCATCCATCCATCCATCCACCCACCCACCCATCCATTCATATTTATTAAAAACCTACAACGTCCACTGATCACAATATTTTCAAATTTTGTACAAGTCTGGCATTCCCTAGACCACAGGTTTTTAATCTTTTTGGGGGTCAAAGTCACCCTTCCCCGGAAAAATAAACATTGGTTCATACAAGCCAGATGTTGTGTTTCTGTTCAGGAATCCATGGTCATCCCTGAAGCCAGGCTGTGGTTTCTGGGCATGTGGATGCATTTTATTGAATGCATTTTGATGCATTTTTTTCTGGTTCTTGGTTTTGTCCCTCTGCTGCCTCCAATAGAAGAGCTCTCATCAGACAACTAGGAGAAAAGAATGGCCTCACCAGCAGGGTCCTGGTGGGTCTAGGGGTTGTGGACCTGTTTTTGGGAAACATACTAGTTGCCAATGAAACTGTAAATAACCATGAGAACAGAAGTCAAGCTACTCTACTACAAAGCAGGGGCAAAGGCTGATGTCACGGCTGTGTGGTCAGGGTGAAGGCTCAGCGGGATGGCTGGGAGGCTGGCGGCTGGCAGGAGTGGATGGTGATGGTGGTGGTAGTGATGGGGAGCAGCCTCTTTTTACAGGACAAATCCTTTACAAGTCAAGACTCCCCCCAGAATCTGTGAAGTCCCCTTTCTAGTTTCCACAGCTGGAAATTCCTTCATAGCACAAGTATCTATTAAGTGCCTCCTCTGTGCCAGGCATTGTAGCAAGGACAGTGACCTTGAAAGCCGGGTTTTCGATGCCTGCTCCTCCCCTTTTGCTTTCCCACTTGGGAAGGTTATGTACCATCATCGTCGCTTACTTTTACTGAGTGGTCATTACTATGTACCCAGCACTGTGTTAAGCGCTTTGCAAATACTTGATTGCATCTTCACAATAACTCATTAGGATATATTTATATGATTATTCTTTCTTTATAGATGAAGAAACGGGCTCAGAGGAGATCAGCAATATGTCCAAGATCACACACTTATTTCGGGGCAGAGAGGAGATGCGAATCCAAGTCTGATGGCATCCAGCACCTTAACCGCCATTATGCTTAACCTCTATGAGCTTAGTTTCCACGGTGATGAAATAGGTATTTCCCACTGCACTGGGTTGTTAGGGGTTAAATCACGTATGTGAGGGCCTAAAGGATGCTCACGGAAGGGTCCATTTTGTTCTCTCCTCCCCATCCCCCTCGCCCCCTGCCTCAACCCTTCCCTGGGCTGGCAGGAAGATGGGATGCTGACGCTCCATTTGCCATCTCTCCAGGGAAAAATGTCTCTGTCCTCACATCAAGCAGTGCCTGGCACATGGCCAGTACTGAATGCTGTCGACCCAAATGGATGACTGGGGAGACCCTACCCTCAGCCCTCTGGACTGAAAATTGGGGATCCAACTCAGTCCATTATTAGTCCATGATGGAGAAGGCAAGTATCCAGGAAGAGAATTCTCTTGGTGCCACATGACTCTGCCTTCAGGCCTCTGGGATTTTCAGATTTTTCTCAGCAGAATGGAGCAGAAGCAGATGGGTCATCTGATCCCGAGCCCTCAAGGTAGAGAAGGGTACACAAAAACAAAGTGGAGGGCGTTCCAGGTCCCACCTGGCATCTCAGGTCTCTCCCACATGCAAACTCCAGCACGTTCTCACACCAGCCACAACCCCACCGCAGATATCCTCATACATTGGGGGCATCAACCTTCCTTCCCCCGCAGGCTCCTGTGAGAGGTAGTGGGCATGTAGGCACTCAAAATATGGACCAGCAGGTCAGAGCTCCCCACCCCACCCCCCTCGTGTAGAAGCCCTGGAGCTGGAGGCTGCGTGGGGACAGTCACCACAGCCTTGGAGAGACAAGTCACATCCTTAGCCTCCCTCAACCTGTACAAGCAGAGTTGCCATGGCGACGCTGCAGCCCTGAGATGCAATGACTGCAGACAGCATGGGTGGTTCTGAGGCTCAAAGCTGAGGGTGGACGCTGTCTGGCCCGGAAGGCCAGGCGATGGGGTGGGCCAGGTGGGGGAGGAGACGGAGCCCTCCTCTAGGCTCGGCTGGTAATTGCCGCTAAGTGAGGGGCTGTCATTGAACCCAATACATGCGAGATGAGGGCCCCACTCTGCACCCTGTAATTACTGCATCAGCCAGCAGCGCTTGCTGCCCGTGACGGGGAGGGAGCAGTGGGGGACAGACAGTAAGCTCTCACCCACCTGAGAGCAGGGGCTCTCCCCCTGCCGCCCGCCCAAGCAGCTTGCATCCCAAGCAGGCTCTCAGGCAGAGGTGAGGAGGCCTCTGGCCCCTCCCTGGCAGGCTCACCCCACATCATCCAGTATGGAGCACAAGATTCCTTTAATCCTGGCCTCTGAGCTTGCAGAATCCAAGGGGGGCAGAGGTGCAAGAACCAGATAAGGCATCACTTAAGAGGAGCCCTCGGTGCTACACCTCGGCTCACCGAAGACGCTTGCCTAGTGAACGTGAACCGGAGGCAGATCCTGGTCCTGCCTCCCCTGAGCACCGAGGTTCTGAGGACCACAGCCCTGCCCCGGGCCTTAGTTTCCCTATCAGTAAAATTGGGAGCTGGACTCAATAATTCTCAAGGATTCTTCCATAGCAGAGTTTGGCATACTACAGCCCGCAGGCCTAATCCTGTTTTTGTAAACAAGATTTTGCTGGAACAGAGCCACACCTTTTGTATCTGGGGTGCCTATGGCTGCTTTCACGTACAGTGGCAGAGGCAGTAGTCTTCACAGACACCATCCGGCCCCCACACCAAAAATACTGACCATATGGTCCTTCACTGAAAAGTTCGTGGACCCAGCTTCCCAAGTACTCCGTTCCCCTAGGCTTACCAGAGGGAGCTTTCGCGGCTCCAATGTACTTAGAACAATTTTGTAAAAGGCCCCATCCTGGTCCCACCCATGGACACCCACCGTCCTCTTCCAGGGACCTGGGCCCATTTTCTCAGCAGGCTCCTGCCTAGATTTGGACAGGATGAGGCCCCGCAGGCGGGGCCGGGTTCTGGGAGCCGCCGTGCGGTGCAATGGCGCCACCTGCCGAGAGTGCCTGAAAGCACTTCTGCCTGGAAAGTGCTGGGGGCCAGCAGCGTGGCAGCTCGCGGGAGCTCAGAACCACAGGACAGCAGAACTGGGATCTTGCCCCCTTCCCTCCCCACTTCACAGAGGACCGCGATCCAGAGAGGCACCGGGGACCCACGGCAGGTGAGTGGAAGGCCCAGAACCTGGGCGCCTGTGTACCCTCGTACGAAGTGGTGTGGGCCAGGGATGTGCATGGATGCTGGAGGCCGCTAGGCCTGGGCTTGAGTCTCAGCTTTGCTACTCACTTAAGAAGTTTTGTCTTTTCTAAGTCTGGGTTTCTTGCTTGGTGAAAGGATTTTAAAACAAATCCACAAAATTTAATGTTACAGTATTGACTCATTTAACCTTCAGAATAACTCTATTAAATAGGTACCCCCAATTCACAGATGAAGAAAGCATGGAACAGAGAAGCTAAGTAACTTGTTTAAGGCCACATAGCTAGTAAACGGGAGTCAGGCTGTGAAAGCGCGTATGATGCACAGTAAATACGTATTTTATTTCTGCCTGCAGGTGGTGGGGCCCCCAGGAGGGCACTGAGACTCAAACAGGAGGAGTGATGTAGGAGCCCTGGATTGTGACCAGGCATTTGAGGACGGCCCCCGGCAGGGAAAGAAGGGGGAGGCAGGCCCCCGCCACCCTCTCCCTGCCCCACCTCCGGGCTGAGCGGGAATGGGCTCCAGGCAACATGAGGTGACCACTGGACCGTAAACCATTTATTTCCAACTATAAATAAATCTGCTCCCCAAGCAAAGACGCTTTCCAGGTGATGAGGCTCCAGCCTCTCCTGCTCCCTTTCCCAACTGCTCTGCAGTCCAAACCCAGTCCCCTCAGAAACCCATTATGTCTCTGAGATTCCAATCCTGGCCATCAGAGTCGGACAAACAGAATCTCCTGCTGTGGTTCCAGCACTGGGCCATGTGCCTGGGGCTCACCCTCTATTTGGCCAAGCTCTGCAGGGAAAGGTAGGAGCCAGCTCCACCACATGGCTACGCGCTGTCCCCGAGGCCCAGCCTGGGCAACTCACCGCCCCCTGCTCTCCACCTGTTGTGAAGAGCAACTGGGCCCACCTGAGCTGCTCGGCTGAGGGTGAAGCAGCGGCACAGGTGGGGAGCAGCCTGCATCCAAGCTGCTCACCCTGGCTGGTCACTGCTGCCCCTGGGCCACAAAGTACTCCTCCTCCTCTTCGTTGTCCTCTTCCTCCTGCTGGCTGCTCCGGAGCAGCAGCTCCAGGTCGGGGCTGGAACCCAGCCCCTTCAAAGGTTTAGGGTTTCCATTACCTTGGGATAAAGAGACCCAGGTTAGGGACGCAATAATGGTTTTCTTGGTTTGCCCTGACTTGAGTGTATGCTGAGTCACCAAGGCCTCCACCCACCCACTCTCAGACGACCCCAGGCCTCCCTGGAGGGTGGCGGCAGAACCAGCAGGCATCCTTCCTGAGGAACAGTCAAGGCAGAGGAGGCTGAACTGTGCAGAGAGCCCCAGGCTGGGACTGCTCTGAGGAAGCTGTGAGCACCTGGCTCTGCCTGGCAGGGCTGGGGCTGGGTGAGGGGAAACCCAGAGTCGCGGGGAGAGAGACACCAGAAAACTATGGCCTCTGCAAGAGGCCCTGGGTTACCTCTGGAGTGCAGGGCTTTGAGGGTGACATGCAGGGCTATGCCTGAGAGGCAGAGGGCGAAGCCGAGCCAGTTGATGAGGCTGATCTTGTCGCCCAGCAGATGAGCTGCCAAGAGCAGGGTGCAGACTTCCTGGGGGCAGAGAAGCAGGAAGGGGCAGTGGTTAGCAGGGGGTTCCTCTGCAAGGAGGGCGGGGGACGGGGGCACTAGGTACACGCAGGACAGAGCCAGACCCGCCCAAACGCCAGGGCCCAGCAGGCAGGGCAGGCTGGCCCATAGGGCAGGGAGGCAAAGGGGGGCTTCTGTGAGCATAGGACCTGCTGGCCTCCATCTGGGTTGCTGAGATGCAACAAAGAAGGTGCTTCTGTCAGGAAGAAAAGAGGCAAACTGGATCCAGGGCTGGGAGCACAGGTGTCTGGCCCAGACCCTGCCACGAGGCACCTTGCAGGCTGGAACACAGGGTAACCCTGGGCTCTGCAGGGCAAACACTGGCCATGGGGGCTTCATAAACAGTAAGTGCCAGTGGGACTGG
>JAQZBX010024506.1:0-30118 GCA_029593785.1 Cabassous unicinctus
AAAACATGGATGAACATGAAGACATTGTCCTGAATGACATAACTAAGGCATAAAGGAAAAATAATGTATGATCTCCTTGATATCAATTAACAATAAAAAGCAAATTCATAGAGTCAGAATTTAGGTATACATTACCAAGGGATAGATTGACAAAGAGATTGGAGAGCTGATGCTTAATTTACATGGAATTTCTATTAGATTGAGTGTAAAGCATAGGAAATGGATGATGGTGATGGTAGCATATTTTTGTGAGTGTGGTTAACAATGCTGAATCATATATGTGAACGAGGTTTGTTCTGATTCATAGAAAAAGTTCTTGTATATGTACTATTAACCAAGTTCATTCTGTGCAAAGCGTTCACTAAGCTAAGCAATCCCAAGTCTCATTCTTTTTAACTTTCTTTCTAGTAATGTAGATGAACTTAGATTTTCCCTTTCAACCACTAATATTCCAAATATTTTTGTTGCTACTTATATACACACTATGATGTGCTTTCACCATTTTTATTCATTTCCAATTATGAACAACTCTTCTTCCATTAATGCACAAATTAAATCCTCAGGTCTCCATTCTCTAATATCTTTCTATCTTCTGGTGACATATATTGTAACTATTAATTCCATGGGTTTACTCGTCATATTTCTTTCATATTAATGAGACCATACAATATTTGTCATTTTCTGTTTTGCTTGCTTCACTCAATATAATGGCCTCAAGTTTCATCCATCTTGTCATGTTTTGCTTTTCTTCTTACACCTCAATAATATTCCAATATGAGCATATGCCACAATTTGGTTTTCCATTTATCAGTTGATGGACAGCGAGTTATTTCCATCTATTGGCAATTGTGAATAATTTCTCTATGAACATCCATATGCAAATGTTTGTTCGTACCCACATTCTCAGTTCTTCTGGTATCTAGTAATGATATTTCCAGGTCACATAGAAGATCTATACTTACCTTCCTTAGGAACTGCCAAAGAGTATTCCACAGCAGCTGTACCATTCTGCATTTCCACCAACAGTGAGTAGGCATTTCTGTCTCCCCACATCTTCTCCAACACTTGTAGTCTTCTGTTATATTTTAAATATTCTAAAAGGTATGAAATGATATCACAGTGTAGCTTTGATTTGCATTTCACTGATAACTAGTGATGGTGAACATTTTTCATGTGCTTTTTTTCTTCCATTTTGTATTTCTTCTTTGTAAGGATGTCTAATCCAATCTTTTGCCCATTTCAATTGGGTCGTTTGTCTTTTATTGTGGAGTTGTAGGACCTCTTTATATATCATGGATATTTAATCCTTGTCAGAGGTGTGACTTCCAAATATTTTCTTCATTGAGTAGGTTGCCTTTTCACCCTCTTAACAAAGCCCTTTGAGTTGTAAATTGAGGTTTTATTTGAGGAGGTTACATTTATATATTTTATCATTCATTACTTTGGCTTTGAGTTTGAATTTCAAGAGTTCCAAACTTACCACAAATTCTTGAAGATGTTTACTAACATTATCTTCTAGGAGTTTTATAGTGTTGGCTTTTATATTTAGGTCTTTGATTAATTTTGAGTTGAATATTTTTAAAGGAGTGAGATAGGAGTCTTCTTTCATTATTTTGGTTATAAATATCTAGATCTCCCAGAAAAATTTGTTGAAGAGACTATTCTGCTCCAGTAAAGTAGACTTGGTAAGCTTGTCAAATATAGTTGACCATACAAGTGAGTGTCTATTTGTAAACTCTCCATTCAATTCCATTTTTCTATGTGTCTATTTTTATGCCAGTGCCATCCTGTTTTGAACACAGCAGCATTGTAATATTTTTCTAGATCAGGAACTGTGAATCCTCAGAATTTACTCTTCTCTTTTAGGATGTTTTTGGCTATTTTGGCCCCCTTTCACTTCTAAACAAGTGTGGTAATTGACTTTTCTATTTCTGTAAAAATAGTTTACCAGGAGATATAAAGGGAGTAACGAGTGGTAAATCTATGCTCAAACGGAAGAATCTATGATAAGGGGAATGGGGATGGTTTGTCAGTGGACAGGTGTGACGGTGTTGCAACAATGTCAGTTGAGTCACTGATGCTAAAGTATGAGTGTGAGCAGCATTGGAGGGGGTTGCATTGGGTTATCCAGGGGGAAGTGCTGGAGAAAGGAATAGGTGAACTCTAGGTAAGTTGTAGACTATAGTTGACAATACAATTGTGGAAATATTCTTTTGGCATCTATGGCAGGGAAGAGTCACTGGTGCACTGTGTCAGTTGTGGGGGATGTGTGGAGAAGGGTGCACCAGGTGGATGCTTCTAAGGAATATGAAACTGTTCATGTGGTCTTACGTTATGATATCAGTGGGTAAAGACACGCACAAAAATCAACAAAATATAAAATTTCCATCTTGTGGAGTCTTGCAATATTCGCTAATAGAATGGCAAGAATCTCGAGAGTACAAAGGCAATGCCTATTAAAGGAAAACAGACCAATACACCAAGCCCTCACAATTAATGCTGGTACTTATGAACTTTATTCTTGTACAATTGAGATTTAGCCATATACGATGAATTGCCTAAGATTTACCTCCTGAAAACCTCTTTCATATTCAAATGAGACCTCTCCCTAGGCCAAACTCAGCAAATAAACTTTACATTCCTCCTGGCCAGGGTCGTGACTCCCAAGGACAAGCCTCCCTGGCACTGAGGCATTAATACCAAGCACCAACCAGCAATGGATTTGGAAAAATTCTTGTCCAAAAGGGGGGATCATTAATACAAATGATTTTATTATGGCTAAGAGATTCAAAGTGTCAGGAGATCATGACACAGGTTACACTTATGCTCATTTCAAGTGATCTCACTGACTGCCACACTAAACAAAGCCTGAAGCAGGGGTGCTCACAAGGGCTCTAGAGATGTCTGGACACTATATACAAGCACACAACCCAATGAAAACTGCACCTTATTGATGGGCCATACCTTGGAACATATGATAACCTATTTCCCCAATGTTACAGAGCTAGACTCAATTATAATTTCCCTACATATGATTCTTCTACTCCTTTTCTTTGAACCTATAATTAACACCATACCTGTTAAATATATATCCCAGAAACTTCAGTCTTTGGTCCGTTCATATGCTGGTTGAACCTTGGATCTCAGCAGAGTGGCAGCCAGTACCCACTCTCCAGTTCATCACACTCACCCAGTACAACTAATAAAAGGATGATGCTGGACAAATCCCATTCCAAAAAACAAAGATAATCTACAAGTGCAAGCAAAACAGTTCCTTCCATCTGCCCCAAAAGATCTTAGCCCCCTCTCAATCTGAAGCAAAGCAGGCATCACCATCCCAAAATCAAGATGGTGGAATGAACAAACATAAAGAGGGAATGCAACCAAGGACCACAGTAGAATTCTTATTACTGTACTAGCAGAAGAACTTGTAACATTGATATAAAGATAGTGGTTACCAGAGGTTCTGAAGGGTGGGGAAGGGAAGAATAGTTGGAACTTAGGTCATTTTAGGGTGTTGGAATTGGTCTGCAGGCTGCTGGAATGATGGATACAGGCCATTATATATTTTATCAAAATCTATGAATTGTGCAATACCAAGCATAACTGTAATATAAATTATAGACCTTGGTTAGTAGCAATGCTTCAATATTTGTTCATCAATAGTAACAAATGTAACACTGTAATGTAAGTTGTTATTAACAGGGAAAATGTGAAAGGAGGAGGCTGAGGATAATCAGGGAATCCCCTATACTTTCAGTGTAAGTTTTCCACAATCCAAAACTTTATAAAATATAAAGTTTATTATAAGAGGAAAAGTAAGTCAGTAGAATGTTGATTGGGATTATGATAAATCTAAAAATCATTTTGGATAGAATTGACATCTTCCTGATATTCTGTTTTGTAATCCATGATCACAGAATGTCCAACTTTTTTTTAAGGCTTTCTTTGATTGCTTTTAGCAATGTTATCTTTTTTCTGAATATAGATCATTTGCATCCTTGGTTAAATTAGGTCCTAGATATTTTAATCTTTTTGTTTCCATTGCTAATGAAATTTTCTTGATTTCTTCTTTAGACTGTTCATTTTTAGTGTCTAGAATCAGTACTGATTTTAGCATTTTGATTTTATATCAAGCCACTTTGCTCAACTCATTAACTAACTATAGTAACTTGTCATATTTCAGAAATTTCTAAATATAGGATTATGTCAAATGCAAACAGTGACAGTTTTACTTCATGTTTTCAAATTTAGGTGCCTTTTATTTATTTTTCTTTTCTAAATGCTCTAGCTAGAACTTCTAGCACGATGTTAACTAACTGTGGTGAAAGTGGGTATCTTTGTCTTCTTCGCAATCTTAGAGGGAATGCTTTCAAACTTTCCCCATTGAGTGCGATGTTGTCTGTGGATTTTTCATATATGCCCTTTATCGTGTTGAGGAACATTCCTTTTAGTCTTATTTTTCAAAGTTTTCTTTTTGCTTTGTTTTGTTTTGTTTTAACAATAAAAGGTACTTGGCTTTGTCATATGCCTTTTCTGCACCAGCAGAGATTATTATGACTTTTTTTTCCTTCAATCTGTTAATGTGGTATATAATGTTAATTGATTTTCTTGTCATCAGTAATAAAACCCACTTGCTCATGGAGTGTAATGCTTTTAATATGCTGTTGGATTTGATTTGCAAGTAATTTGTTAGGAACTTTTACATCTCTATTCATTAGAGAGATTGGTCTGTAATTTTCCTTTTTCCTAATATCTTTATCTGGTTTTTGTATTGCAGTGATATGGCTTCTAAAAATGAACTGGGTAATGTTCTCTCCTCTTCAACTTTTTAGAAGAGTTTATTTAAACAGGATAGATATTGATTCTTCTTGAAATGTTTGATCGAATTCACCTGTGAAGCCACGTGTTCACTTTGTACATGTAGAAATGAAATGTTTTAGACAAATGCCTAGCTAGAGAAGACAAATGGATGATTCATAATAGCCAGGACAGTTTCAGGCAAGCCTAATGTAACCCTACCCAGAAATGAACTCAACCACAGAAAGGGAATGACAGAAGGCCTCATAATCATCAAAGATGGACCCACATTTCCAGATTAGATGCATATGAGAAGGAACTGGGAAACTTGTTAAAAATATGAATTTTGGAATACCTTCCAATCAAATAGGTCAGAATCCCAAAAGTTTGGAAATTCTACTCTATCAAGAACCCAGCAAGAAAAATAGTTAAAGGACAGGTTGAAACAGCCCAGAAAAATATCTTTTAGGGTTTAGGGAAGCAGGTGAAGGCTGCACACCACCCAGAGGAGAGAGGGACAAAAGAGGGAAATTGCAACGACAGAACCATGAGTTGGAACCAGCGGCAGCGGCTGCTGCCAGCACCCTCCCCCATAAAAAGACTCTTTAGAATTCTCGAGCCTATGGGTCTGCAACTATAGACAAAGACGACTCCAGGGATCTACCACCCCAGGAAAGGGGAGAGAGAGGGACACAGCCTTAAACTGCCTCAGCTTCTGACCTACAAATTTGGTCTGCTGTGCTCCATGAGCCCTTCCAGGCCAGGTGAGACCAGATGGTGGTTTTCCCTGGGAGCCAGAGAAGGACTGGAGAAATCCAATACTCACAATCTCCCTCTCTTCTAGCTTGGATGAATTGTTGAGGACGCCACAGGAAAGGGGAGAGAGAGGTACACAGCCAAAGGCTAGCTCAGCTTTTGACTCACAAATTTGGTTTGCTGTGTCAGAATAGCCCTTCCAGGCCAAGTGGAGCTGTTCCACTGTTTGCCTTGGAGCCTGCAAGTACTTCCTTAGTCTGCCAGGAGATGACACTCTTTGGCAGCTCTCAATGCCTCCAGCCAGGCATTGAATTGAGAGCTTCCAAAGAGTGCCATCTCCTGGCAGACCAAGGAAGTACATGCAAGAAAATTTAAAAAAAGTAAGAGAGGCTATTTCTGGCCTCTATAGTCTCCCTGTCCAATGCCCTAGGACGTGGCTCTACAACAAATTACTGGGTCCAGTGTCCAGTTTTGAGCAATGCACAAGACAATCTTAACAATCCAGGTCGAGCCAAAAATAAAAAATATGTGATAACTCACAGCCTCCTGCCACTATATCTCTAAAAAAGAGAAAGAGATTGAGCATCTGAGTAAACTACATCCTAACCAGATTCCTAAACAACAGCCAAAAATTATGAGCCATACTAAGAAAAGAGAAGACATGGCCCAAGAAAAGGAATACATCAAAGTCCCAGGAAAGATGCAGAATTTGAGAGATCTAACCAGTGAGATGAGCACAAATTTCCAAAGTCAATTTAATGAGTTGAAAGACAATCTAGTTAAAGAGATAAATGACATCAAGAAGACATTAGGCAAATGCAAAGAACAGTTTGAAATCCTGAACAGAACAGTAACAGAGCTCATGGTAACGAAAGACAAAATAGGTGAGATCAAAAACACATTTGAGTCATACAACAGCAGACTCAAAATGATAGAAGAAAGAATAAATGATACCGAAGACAGAACAGTTAAAATTGAAGTGAAAAAAGAACAGAGAGAGAAAAGTATGGAAAAAATTGAGCAGGGGCTCAGAGAGTTGAATGACAATGTAAAACGCAACAAATGACATGTCATGAGAGTTTCAGAAGGAGAAGAGAAGGGAAAAGGGGAAGAAAGAGTATTTGAGGAAATAATAGCTAAAAATTTACCAATTCTCACAAAAGAAATGTCCAAGAAGCACACGGTACCCCAATCAAAATTAATCCAAATAGACCTATTCCAAGACACATGCTATTCAGAATGTCAAATGTCAAAGATAAACAAAAAATTCACACAGGAGCAAGAGAGAAGCAAATGGTCATGTACAAGGGTCATCCAATAAGACTTAGCGCAGATTTCTCTTCAGGACCACGGAAGCAATAAGACAGTGTTATTATAAAATTAGGAAACTGAAAGAGAAAAACTGCCAGCTGAGAATTCTTTATCTAGCAAAACTTTCCTTCAAATATAAAGGTGAATGTAAAATATTTCTTCAAGAAAAAGAGAGGACAGAGAGGTTTGGAGGAGAATATAGAAGAAAGAATAGTAGAAAGGATAACCAAAAGTGTAAAAAAAGACAGACAAAAACAAGATGACATATGAAAACCAAAGGATAAAAGGGAGGAAGTAAATAGTGCATTTACAGTAATATCATTGTAAGTGAATGGATTAAACTACCCAATGAAAAGATACAGGCTGATAGAATGGATAAAATAACATGAACCATCCATATTCTGCTTACAAGAAACTCACCTTAGACCCAGGGATACAAACCGGCTGAAAGTGAAAGGTTGGAAAAAGATACTCCTCGGAAATAGTAACCAGAAAAGAGCAGGGGTAGGTATCCTAATATCAGAAAAAACAGACTTTAAATGCAAAAATTATAAGAGATACAGAAGGCCATTATATATTAATAAAAGGGACGATCCACCAGGAAGATATAACAGTCAAAAATATCTACACACCTAAGCAGGGTGCCCGAAAATATATGAGACAAACTCTGGGAAAACTGAAACGAAAAATTGACATTTCTACAATAATTGTTGGAGATTTCAACACCCCACTCACATCATTGGCTAGAACAACTAGACAGAAGATCAACAAGGAAACAGAGAACTTTAACAATATGATAAACAAGTTAGACATGTACAGAACACAGCATCCAAACTCAGCGGGTTATACATTCTTTTTAAGTGCCCATGGATCTTTCTCCAGGATAGACCACATGTAAAGCTACAATGCAGCTATCAATAATTATAAAAAGATTGAAATTTTACAAAGCACCAGCTCAGATTATAATGGAAAAAAACTAGAAATCAGTAATAGACAGTGAAAAAGTAAATTCACACATGTGTGGAGACGGAACAACACACTCGTAAATAATTGGTGGGTCAAAGAAAAAATTGCAAGTGAAATCAGTAAATATATTGAGACAAATGGAAATGAGAACAAGATCTATCAAAACTTATGGGATACAATGAAGGCAGTCTTGAGAGGGAAATTTATAGCCCTAAATGCCTATATTAAAATACAAGAAAGGGCTAAACTCAAAGATTTAACTGAACAACTAGAGCAACTAGAAAAAGAACAGCAAACCAATCCCAAAGTAAGAAGTAGGAAAGAAAAAATAAAGATTTGAGCAGAAATAAATGAAAATGAGAACAGAAAAACAATAGAGAAAATCAACAAAACCAAATCTGGATCTTTGAGAAGATCAGTAAAATTGACAAACCCTTAGTTAAACTAACAAAGAAAAAAAAAGAGAAGATGCAAATAAATACAATCAGAAATGAAAAGGGGGAAGTTACAAATTACCCCACAGAAATAAAAAGAATCTTAAGAGGACATTATAAGAAACTATATGCCAACAAACTAGACAACCTAGATGAAATGTACAAATTTCTAGAAATGTACAAAGAACCTCCACTGATGCTACAAGAAAAACAAGAACTTAACAAACCAGTCACATTTAAGGAGATTGAATCTGTCATCAAAAATCTCCCAGCAAAGAAAAGTCCAGGGCCAGATGGCTTCACAGGTGAATTCTACCAAGAATTTTGAAAAGAATTAACAGCAATCCTGTTTAAACTCTTTCAAAAAAATTGAAAAGGAGGGAAAATTACCCAACACATTTTATGAAGCCAACATCACCCTAATACCAAAGCCAGATAAAAATTTTACAAGAAAAGAAAATTACAGAACAATCTCTCTAATGAACATAGATGCAAAAACTATCAACAAAATACTTGCAAATCAAATCCAACAGTATATCAAAAGAATTATATATCACAACCAAGTGGAATTTATTCCTGGTATGCAAGGCTGGGTCAACATAAGAAAATAAAACAATGTAATACACCACATTAACAAACTGAAGGAAAAAAACCACATGACCATCTCTATCAATGCAGAAAAGACATTTGAAAAAATCCAGCATCCTTTTTTGATAAAAACTTCAAAAGATAGGAATAGAAGAAAATTCCTCAATATGATAAAAGGCATATATGAAAAACCCACAGCCAACATCATACTCAAATGGGGAAAGGCTAAAAGCATTCCCTCTAAGATCAGAAACAAGAAAAGGATGCTCACTGTGAACATTGTTATTCAATATTGTACTAGAAGTTCTAGCTAGGGCAATTAGACAAGAAAAACAATTAAAGGTATCCAAATAGGAAAAGAGGAAGTAAAACTCTCACTGTTTGCAGATAACATAATCCTGTACATAGAAAATCCTGAAGTATCTACAAAAAAAGCTACTTGAGCTAATAAATGTGTTCAGCAAAGTGGCAGGTTACAAGATTAACATGCAAAAATTGGTGATGTTTTTGTACACTAGTACTGAACAACCTGAGGTGGAAATCAGGGGGGAAATTACATTTTCAATAGCAACAGAAAGACTCAAATACCTAGGAGTTAATTTAGTCAAAGAAGTGCAGTACCGATATGCAGAAAACTACAAAACAATGCTAAAAGAAATTTTTAAAGACCTAAACAAATGGAAAGATATCACATGTTCATGGATTGGAAGAATAAATATCCTGAAGATGTCAATCTTACCCAAACTGATTTATAGATTCAATGTAATACCAATCAAAATCCGAGCAGCTTACGTTACAGAATTAGAAATGGCAATTACCAAATTCATCTGGAAGGTTAAATGCACCTGAATAGCCAAAAGCATTCTAAAAAAGAAGAGCAACGTGGGAGGAATTTCATTGCCTGATCTTGAAACATATTTCAAAGCTACAGTTGTCAAAACAGCATGGTACTGGCATAAAGATAGACACATTGATCAGTGGAATAGAATTGAGAACCGAGAAATAAACCCTCACTTACACAGTCAACTCGTTTTTGACAAACCTACCAAGTCCATGCTAATGGGAAAAATCATTCTCTTCAACAAATGGTGTTGGGAGAACTGGATATCTATAACCAAAGAATGAAAGAGGACCCCTATCTCACCACACATAAAAGAATCTACTAAAAATGGATCAAAGATCTAAATATAAAAGCCAGGATCATAAATCTACTAGAAGAAAATGTAGGGAAACATCTTCAAAACCTTGTAGTAAGTGGTGGTTTTTTGGACCTTACACCCAAAGCACATGCAACAAAAGAAAAAAATAGATAAATGGGACCTCCTCAAAATTCAACACTTTTGCACATCACAGGACTTTGTCAAAAGGGTGAAAAGGCAGCCAATTCAATGGGGAAAAAATTTGGAAATCACATACCTGATAAGGGTTTAATATCCAGGATATATAAAGAGATGTTACAACTCAACAATAAAAAGACAAACGACCCAATTAAAAAATGGGGAAAAGACTTGAATAGACATTTCTACAAAGAAGAAATACAAATGACAAAAAAACACATGAAGAACTGCTCAACATCACTCATGATTAGAGAAATGCAAATCAAAACTACAAGGGGATATCATTTCACATGCATCAGAATGGCCACTATTAAAAAGACAGAGAACTACAGGTGTTGGAGAGGATGTGGAGAGATAGGAACACTTATTCACTGTTGGTAAGAATGCAGAATGGTACAGCCACTATGGAGGACTGTTTGGCAGTTCCTAAAGAAGTTGATTATAGACTTGCCACGTTACCCAGCAGTACCACTACTGGGTATATACCCAGAATCACTGAGAGCAGTGACACGAACAGACATCTGCACACCCATACTCCTAGCAACATTATTCACCGTTGCCAAAAGTTGGAAACAACCCAGGAAAGACCATCGAAAGACTAATGGATAAACAAACTGTGGTCTATTCACATGACGGAATATTATGCAGGGGTAAGAAGAAATGAAGTCGTAAAGCATATGACAACATAGATGAACCTGGAGGACATTATGTTGAGCGAAGCAAGCCAGACAGAAAAGGACACTGTATAAATGCATTACTATGAACCAAATATATTGTGTAACATATTGTTTGATTCCAAAAAATTTTATATGTATCCAGTACATTTAATTTAGAAATGCATATATTTATTTATCTGTGTTTACTTTTTATTTATTTAATTGTATATATTTTCAATTATTAAATGTACAAAATAAAGTCAGACAAAGAAATCTCTCACACACACACACACACACACACACACACACACACACACACAAAGATCTGTCCACCCACCACAGAAATGTCCAGGAAACACCTTTTACCAGGACTGTGAGGAATAAATTCGTGAAACTAAAAAAAAAAGATCCCAGCTCCCAGCTTTTTCTTTTGTAGATTGTCTCAGCTGTCATGGATTTGGAACCAACATTTCATCAGGCAAGAAGTTGCAGTAGCATTTGGAATGATACTAAAATCTACTTCAAAGTATTTTTATTAGAATTTAATGAAATATGTAAAATATATCACAATGATAACCGTTATGTTCATTTTTTATATACACATATATCAAAGTAATGATAATCTGGTTAAGAAATGAAAAATGTGAGTTTGATTTAGAAAATAAGAATCATGGTTGTCCTTCATTGTGTGGGTGGTGAAAAAGAAGGAAATGGCAGAGTATTCAAAGCAAAGTAAGGTAAGAAATGGAGTCAACAAATATAAATTGGATGGTAGCTAGAGCATTCATAATATCTGAAGATATGTTTTTGTATGTTTGTAGAAATCCAAAGGAGACCCTATGAAACAATCAGTTCCTAATCCTGGGAAACTGTATATGTCACCTCATATGGCAAAATCTTTGCAAATGTGATTAAGTTAGGATCTTCAAATGGGAGTATTGCCTGGATCATAAGGCTGGACCCTAAATACCATCACATTAATCCTAATAAGAAGGACATTTGACAACAAATAGAAAGTAAGATAATTTAAAGACAGTGAAGACAGGAATTAGAAGCCTTGAGAAGTGAAGCAAGTCAGCCACAAAAATCGAATAACAATTCCATGCAATAAATCTACTAGTATACGCCCTAAGCTCTATTTCTCTGGTGGAATCCTGACTAATTTTAGTACCACCATGGTGTGCTGCTATAACAAATACCAAAATATGTGGAGGTGACTTTGGAAATGGATGATGGATACAGACTGGAAGAATTTTGAGACATCTGATAAAAAGCCTATATTTCCTCAAGCAGAGTGTTGGTAGAATTGAAGAAATTGAAGTTGCTTCTTTTAAGGGCTCAGAAGGAAATGAAGAACTGTTACCTTAAATGGGAAGGATGACAATCCTTGTATATGGAGGCAGACACTTTGTTGAATTTTGTCCTCCAGTCGTGTGAACAGCAGAACTTGCCATCAATAAACTTGTATACTTAGCTGAGGACATTTCAAAGCAAAGTTTTGGACATGTGCCCCAGGTTCTTCTTTCTATGTGTGCAAAATTCAAGAAGAAAGGAAATTTTAAGAAAAAACTGTTAAGCAAAAAAGAACTAGGGATGACGATTTGGGTAATTCTCCACCTATCCAGATTACAAAAAATTCTAAAATTAAGATATGAACTGTAAAGAAAGCATGAACTAGAGAAAGCGTCAAACGTGACTTGACAACTTTGTCAAATGTAAAAAAGAATAGGTATGTGCTCATGGATCACTTCAACCACAAAGCAGAAGCCAGGAACAGAAATGGGAATACATAGGAAATTTTTGTGGAGTACCCTTTTATCTAATGATATGAAACCCTGTGACATGCACAGAGGAACTACAGGGTTTTTTCCCTTAATATGAGATATTAAATTGATAATGTTTCATTGATTTATCTAACATTAAATAAAATGTTACATTATTCAACCTGCCATACGTATCTCATGCATCATACAAATGATAGGCGCTTAATGGAAATTTTTATTGACTTTAAAGAGGAATCTCTTTAGCTACCCATATAGAATTCACCCCACTTTTAAAATCAGATTTTAGATTGAATTTATCTTAGCTTGTCTTTTCTTATAGACTTCCCTTAAGCTTCCAAGTAGCTCTGTTAGGAACTCACATATCCCAAATTCTGGCTTTCTATACTGCTTTTTAGCAAAGTTTCTCTGAGATAAGCAAAGAGATGCCACTTAAAAGTTTCTGTTGAATGAACAGACAACATTAAGTAAACAGTTATTTCATACTATGAAATTATTTTCAGTTTATGCATATATATTAGTCAGCCAAAGGGGTGTTGATGCAAAATACTAGAAACCTGTTGGCTTTTAGAAAGAGTATTTATTTGGGGTAGTAGGTTACAGTGACCAGGCCATAAAGCATTAAGTTACTTCCTTTAACAAAGTCTGTTGTCACGTGCTGGGGCAAGATGGCTGCTGATGTCTGCCAGGGTTCAGGCTTCCTCTTCCTCTTCCTCTTCCTCTTAAGGTTCCATGGTCCCAGCTTCTTCCAATATCAGCTGTAGGCTGAGATGTCCCATCTCTCTCTCAAGGCTTGTTTCCTTCTGGGCTCAGCTGCTTTGCTTTCTCCATAAGGCCATTTGTAGACTATGAGTCTAACGGTTCATCTCTCATTCCAGGGCTTCTGTAGTGTCTAATGGAGTCTTCTTCCTCACGTATCTACTTCTTTGTGTGTTTACTTCCTGGGTTCCAACATTAAAACTCCAATCTCCTTCTTTTGTCATGCAATTTTCCTATGGTGTGCAGGGATTCAACATCCTACTGATATGGCCCAATCAAAGCCCAAATCATAATTTAATCAAGCAAAAGAGAAACCTCTGAAGGTAACACAATCTAATAACCCAGAGAAACAGACCAGTCTACAATATCTATTTTTGGAGTTCATAAATAATACCAATAATCCAATATCTATTTTTGGAATTCATAAATATAACCAAATATTTTAAAAGAAAATATATAAAAATATATTTGAGGGTATTGTGAGGAATTAAAAATATTCCAAAGTTTCTATTTATTTGATCCTAATGTTTTTGCAAAAGCACCATATACCTCTAATAGAAAACAGTTGCAACCAAATATTTCAAATTTAGGTGATGGTTGTGTTAGTTCTCCAGGATTTATGAAATTTCATACTCTTTGTCTATACTGCCTCCACACATTATGGGTTTCTACTCTCCTAAACCATGAGATTTTCTAAAATGTTATATCATCAAAAACACTGTTAACTGAGCTAAAAGGGACAATAAGGACAAAATTAAAGAAGGCTTTTTGAACTCCAAAATTCTGCAGACTGATAAAACTATGCCTTTTCAAACAGGCATTGTAGAAGAAGAATGATTGATGCCTTAGTTTGCCAGGCTGTTATGATATATACTATAGAAAGGAATGGCATGAACAATGGGAATTTATGGACTCACAGTTTTGAGGTTAGGAGATGTCCACTATTGCGATGTCATCAAGACATTTCTTTCTCCCCAATGTCTATAACATTCCGCTGCTGGCTAACAGAGATCCTTGAAATTTCTTGGCTTCAATCCTAGCCTTGCATTCATGGCAATGTCCTCTTCTTTCTCTTCTGAATTCTGTTGATTTCCATATTCTGGCTCCTTCCTGTGGCTTCTATCTCTATGAATGAATTTTTCATGTTTATCATGGACTTCAGTAATCTGGATTAAGGACCTCTTTCATTCAGGTGGGCCACATCTTAACTAAAGATATTCAAGAGTTCTAATCTATAATGGGCCCACACCCACAGGAAAACTGACAATGTTTAAGAATACGTATATAATTCAGTCTACCCCAGATGAAGACAGAGGCAAGATCTGCAGACAGAGATATCACAGACTTGACCTCAGAGACCAGAGACCTGGATGCATAGGTCAGAGCCAGAGGTCCAGAGGGCAGAACCCTGGGCCTAAGGACAAACCATAGGCCAGAGATGACTTCCAGGCAATGAAACCTAACATAACTTCAGGATTTCAAAATTGCTTGTGAGTAGTGCTTCCTTGCTTCCTTCCATTCTCTTCCTTTTGGAATTGGAATGTCAAAACTTTTATACTATGCCTGCCCCATCATGGTATTTTTGAATCAGTAAGCTTATTTTGTAGTTACTGGTCCACAGAGAGAAAGGAATTTTGCCCCAGAATTTACCCTCACTAGAATGTCATACATACCTGATTTAGACAATTTAGATGATGACCTGGAACTGTTGAGCATATGATATTTAGATGAGGTTTGGGAATTAAGATGATGCTGTAATTTGCTTAGACATTTGGGTATGTTGGGAGAAGGAGAATGTATTTTATATGTGGGATAAATGAGTGTCTTTGGGGTTGAAGAGTATAAGCTATAGACAGAATAAGAGCCTGAAAATACCTGGTCTTAAACGCTGGTACCCATGCATGCTACCTTATTTGAGACATACTTGTAGTTTGCTCAATTTAATTCAAGATGAAGTGATTATCTTTGGTTTTATGTTTGGGGAATTAATGCAATCACTTGAATCCCTATAAAAGGGAGGCAGGATAATTTGAGATACAAACAGGCAGTGTGAGGGCAGAGCTCAGAGACATTTGAAGATGCTGGACTTGGAAGCTAGACTAATGTAGTTACAGAATAGGAATTCTGGCAGCTTCCATGACCTGGTAGATGCTAAGAATATACTCTCCTGGAGAGCCTCCAGAAGAAATGTGGTCTTACAGACGCTGATTTCTGCCTTGTGATGCTGATTTCAATTTTCTGGCTTCCAAAATTGTGAGAGAATTGATTTCTGTTACTGTAAGTCAATAAGTTTCTTATTAATTTCTTAAAACATCCATAGAAAATTAATTAAATCATTAAAAATTGATAAACAATGGAGAATAGAAGGCGTTTTTGAAAGAGATATGAAAATACTAACAATGGTAGTACCCAAGTATTTCTATGTACCATGTTCTACTCATAGCCTTGCATATGTATTGACTCATTTTCCCTCATAACAACCCTACAAAATAGATATAAAATTAATAGATCATTTTATATCTGAGAAAGCCTTGCCACTGAGAAGTTAAGTAATCTAATCGAGGACACAGGGGTAGACTGTGTCAGAGATATACAAAAATAATTTCCCCTAGTGGAAAAGGTCTTGGGGAAATTTGCACATATTTATAATTATCATTAGAAAATTGAGAAATGGTCTTTAATAGGAAAAGAACAAAAAAGACATAATATTCTATGTTTTTAAATTTTCTTTTATTTTCAAAGGTAAAGATAGAAAGGAGCAAAGGCATTGAGCTAGGCCTGTAAAATACAATCAAGAGACCCTGAGCAAAAGGGCCTGCCCAGACACAGGGTCCAGTAGGTAAGGAGGGTGAGTGACAGAAAAAATATCTGGAGGAGATTTTGAACCTGTTATGGCCAGGATTATATGTTTATATCATATCTGGAAGGTAATAGGAACCAGAAGAAGGACAGAAGAATGAGAAGCAGTCAAAAGAGGAATGTTAAAATAAAGAAAGCACAGGGAAGAGGTAATTGGTCTATCAGGGTATAAACATTATGAATCAGGGTTTTTATTTCCTCTTTTGGAGCCTGAAAATAACCACCAGAACAAGCTTGAATTAGTCAGCCAGGTGGTAAAAGACATATGGTCCAGTCAACCCAAAGCCAAGCTGAAGGCCAGCAAACAGACATAAGTAGGACATTAAAGACCACAACAGAGTCTAGATCAGCCAATACTATGGGGATCTGCCAGATAACTGTAAACCAAGATTAAGTCCCGCCAAATACTCTAGGTTGCCCATGTCAACAGACTGAACAGCTAACGGAAAATATCAACAGCTTAAGGTTTATGCAATTGAATTTTGGGTGTGGTATATTACACTGCAGTAGCTAACTGATACATTATCTTCTTTTAAATTGCTATTCATTCTTTTTTTTTAAATTTTTGCGTATTGGTATTAATAACAATATAAAAATTCATTTTATAAGACTGTTTTATTTATTTTAATCATTCTCCTGTTGCAAGGCACTTATTTTTCTTTTCAACTTTTCACTGTTATAAATAATACTGCCCTGGCACTTTTTTTTTTCTAATATACTTTTATGCATTTAAAAAAAGATATTTAGATTATATAAATGTTACATAAAAAATACAGGGGACTCCCATGTGCCCCACTCCCTACCCCTTGCACATTTTTCCACATTAACAACATCCTTCATTAGTGTGGTACATCTGTTATTTTGAACACAGTTTGGAGTTTTGCCACTAAGCATGCATCATAGTTTACATTGTAGTTTACACTCTCTCCCACACAATTTTGTAAGTTGTGGCAAGATATATAATTTCCTGTTTCTGTCATTGCAAAGTCATTCAGAACAATTCTCAAGCCCCCAAAATGGCCCCATATTACATCTTTTTTCCAATCTCCCTCCCCTCAGGACCTCCAGTGACCATGTATCCACTTCAATGTTATAAATTCTTCCACTGCTAGAATAACAATAAGTCTTTAGCAGAATACCAGTAAGTTTACTCTAGTCCATCGTTCATTCCCCAATCCTGAAGATTCTTGGATGGTGATACCTGGCTTAGATCCCAGGGGGCAGATGGATTGGACTATCTTGCTTGCAATTGCAGACTCTCTCTGTTCCTTGGAATGGTCATTGTCCATCATCTCTTGTTAGCTGTCCTGAGTGAATCCAATGGAATGGAAAGTAAGTTTTACAATTCTTTTGAGATTCAGTGCTGGGCTGGCACATGGACAGTCCAAAGATTTAAGTCTCTTGGACATAAATCTATCAACTCTATTACTGAATATACTTTCAAATAGAAGTGACAGAAGAGTCTTGTGATATGATACAATCTACTCCCAACTACCCTGATTTCCTTTTCTTCTTATCATTTAAAAATGGCATAGCATATATTTTACATTTTACATATGTATGTTTTTAATCCTCAACTATGATGATAAGAGGGATCTTTGCAACTGACAGAGTAACGGCTCAATAAATATTTCTTCATTGAATGAATGACATGGATTCCTTAATAACAATGGTTAAAAATACCTCTCCTTACTACCAGTAAAGAGCAGTTACGTGTGTCAATGTTTGGTGTATTCTCCTTAGGTTTGATGGGATATTTCATGAAACTAAATTTCATCCACCAATATATTTACAATGCAATTTCAGAAATAACACTAGAATGTCTGCAGTTTTTCCACTTTCACCCTGAGATTAATGTGATAATTAAAGGTTATCCGAAGTGTTCAGGTTACAGCAGACTTAAGATCCATGAATTCCTTCAGTGCCCAAGGGTCAATTAGAGAGAACGTTGATAACTGATGAAAAAGTTTAGGATAAAAGTTTAGGAAAAAGTTCATTCTCTTAAAAAAGACTCCAGAAACAGGATTGAGACCTACACTGGCCCAGGCATTAACTGAAGTAATCTACTCAAAGGATTCCACCTACAATAGGTTACACCCACAGAATGGATTACCTTTAAGATCATACTTTAATCAGGTTCATACTGCTTCTTACCGTCAAATATATTTCATTCCTTTCTGTATTATTATTTTTTTTAATATGGAACATACAATATTTGGCAATGTTGTAAAGAATAAATTTGTATATGTGTAATTTGAAACATATGGGAATATGAGGAAGTAAACCCAGGTCTTATAGAACTATGGAAAACATTGAACTTTTGGTGATTTTGTGGTTCAACCATTTTGTAAAAAACTGTAGAAACAGGATGACAATCTAAGGAATGGAACCATGGTGGAAAATTTTACATCCAAACTAATATTAACATATTTCATTTAATCAGCATCATCCCCTGTAACATAAGCAATCTACAGTGAGCCTGTATATTGAAAGTATTAGAATTATTATTTAATGTGAATAAGACATGAAAATACTTATCTAAAGATAAAGAAGGTAAAGTAGCAAATCAAATCACTTTATGTGACACTGTAAAGATAGGCTTGGATGGAAAACAGAATTCGTGGAAGGAAAGAGTAAGGGAGGAATATCACCCTCCATGGGGGAAGTTTTGAATATGAAGGCTCAAGGAT
Organism: Cabassous unicinctus; assembly: GCA_029593785.1. Classification (NCBI taxonomy): domain Eukaryota; kingdom Metazoa; phylum Chordata; class Mammalia; order Cingulata; family Chlamyphoridae; genus Cabassous; species Cabassous unicinctus. Next base: position 18,938 of record JAQZBX010024506.1, read on the forward strand.
TTAATCATGGGAGGACCAGAGTTGGAGGATGATGGGTATGAAGTTATAAGATTGTAGGAATAAGAAATCAAGATGACAAATTATTCAGCACTCTGGAGGAACACTGAAGAGAGAATCAATCCATCAGGGTATAAAGTTTACTGGAAACTTGTCTAAAGGTTAAGAGATAGAAATTTATTGGCTCCATAATTTGATTTGCTCATGGAAATCATGCAGGTTTCGATGGTACAAACCCCTAAATGATGTGGCTTCTCAGACGGATGAAGTAATTTTCACATTTGTGTGAGGAGGAAGCAGGTGGTGCTGCAAGATTCACTGCCCTACAACCCTGGGGAGGAAGTTTGTGTTTGAGCCCGAAGCACTGTAGAAGTTTTGCTGGTATACTGCTGACAGTAATAATCTCCCACATTTTCATCCTGGAATCTGATGATGGTGAGCGTGAAATCTGTCCCCGATCCACTGCCACTGAATCTATCAGGGACCCCAGATTCCCGGGTGGATGCACCATAAATGAGCAATTTAGGAGCCTGTCCTGGTTTCTGCTCGTACCAGGCTAAGTAGCTGCTAACACTCTGGCTGGACTTGCACTTGAGGGTGACGGTCTCTTCTGCAGATGCAGCCAGAGCCTGGAGATTCGGTCATCACAATGTCCCCACTGGCTCCTACAGTCAGAAATGAACATATTGAATCACAAATGCATAAAATATGTATCTAAATGGAGGTTTCTTTATTACATATAATCAGATCTGTTTTATATGAAATGGTTTGTTCACTCTGCATGTTAAAATCATTCTCTATCCATATAAAGATTTTACTCCTCTAAACCTCTCACCTGAGACCCAGAGCACCAGCATGATGAGGAGTTGGGACTGTGACATCATCTTGCTCAACCTCCTGATGCACTCAGGCCCCATCTCCAAGAAATCTGCATTAATAGAGCTCTGAGCAGACAGCCAAGTCCCCGAGAAGCCCATGCAAAGCATTAGAGAATATAAAGTTAAACTTTCCTGTGCAGTGAGTTGTAAAGATAAATAATGGAAGGAGATAAAAATATCATGACCACAGGAAATGCAATTGTAAACCTGAAAAAGAGCCAAAAATCAACTTAAGACTCCAATTGTCATCAAAGTTCAGCAAAATTGACAAATTATACTCTTTTTATTGTCAATCCTACTCTTCTCAAAACAATTGAAAACATCTTGAAAAGATAAATTGATTTTGTAAAATAGCTTAATTGAATCTTATAAATATGATGACTGAGCCTATGTGGAATACATTCATATCATTGGATAGATGAAGGTGTAGTGCAGAAATTGTATATCTATTTCAGTCTATTCTGAATTTTAAACAGATATTCGAAGCTCCTCTTGGACATCCCAAAAGCACCTCAGGATATCCAAAACAAGACCTCTGCATTGCCATCAACACAAATAGTATCTCCAGAAATGACTCACCAGATACTTGCAAGTCACCCTTAGTACTGTCCTTTGAGTGCAACACTTCCTAAAATCACTATTGAAGTCATTAGCAGACCTGAAGTGTACGACCTCCACCTAGTGGTAATAGCTAAAATGGTTTCAGCTTGCAAGTTCTGATAAAGCAGGTTCTTCATTTATTACTATCCAAAATCAATGATATTTATAGAATTATGCAAATAACAATATCATGAACACTTCTAGGCATAGGACTTTAAATTATGAACAAGTAAAACAGAACTCCTGACTTCATAAAGGATTCATTTTACTGGGAGAGGCAGACAATAAGTAAACAACATTCCTGCAGCCATTACTAACCTGCTTCTCTGAGATTTCTTCCCCTGTAGCAATGCTGTTACTCAGGAAAGGTAGGGAAATGTGAACCTAGGTCCGTTTTATGGTCAACCCTCTGCATAAACATTCAGAGGAAAAGAGAAAATTTTGGACAGTTTAACAATTTTATAGATAACAAAATTCTTCCTCTCTTTGAGTTTAACTTTTCCTGCAAAGAAACATCCCTAAAGCTCCTAAGAAGTTTTACTTCATGTGGAGTGTACTAAGGCATGTATTGTTCAAATTCTAATTAATAATAAGTTCATTTTCCTGTAGTTTTTTTTCCTTAAGAGCCCATTACCTTAAGAGAGGGTTCCCTCACCAGGCATTCAGGAATGATGCTGCACAGACCCTCATCATCAGGGAAGGCATTCCTTCTCATCAGCAATCCACCCTGTTCTTGACCCATCACATATTTGGGTTTGGAAGAAGCTAATAATTTCTTCAGATTTGCCCTCTCCACCCATTTTTTTCTCTGCTTTTACATGAAGTTACATTTAATATATATACATAAGTTTACTTATTTGACTTCAATTTTTTTATCAAGAAAGGATGATGTATTTTCAAATGCCTTTTCTGCATCAATTGAGATTATCATCTGATTTTTCTGCTTCAATTTAACAATGTGAATTATACACTATGTCATGTTCTTGTGTTGAGTCACCCTTGCATACCTGGTTAAGAATTCTAGATGCTAACAACAGAATGCAATAGAGTTTGCCATCTGGGAGAGATTTCTGTTTGACAACATTTTAGAAACTCTAGTTAAGAATTAAGACAATGTGCATATGTATTATTTTCAAAAATGTTTCATCATTAATATTCATTTGCCCCCTAGTAACTGTAATAGGGTTGTTAAAACATAACTAAATCCACTTTAGTTTGTCAGATAAACTCAAACAATAGGTGCCAACTGTACCATAATCAAAAATCAAGTAAAGAGAAGCTTGTAAGATTTTTATTCACCACCCTGTGCTCTAAGAATTTCACCTTCATTCTCCTTCTTTTTTTGCAGAAACATCCCCCAGCCATCATACTAGATCAAGACTTATGATGTGAGACACAAAAATAGCACCATTTCTGGGGTTTGAAATCTTAGCAATACCACATGAAAGAGAAGCTACAAGATGGTGTCACCATCCAGATTCTCAGGCTCCTGCTCTACATTGTCCACATGAAAGAGTTTCTGCATATTTGTCCTTCAGTGTGAACTGCCTATTCAGAATGATCCAGGATAAACAAATGGGACATTAATAAATCTACAAGCAACACATCCCTGTCCACATATCACAGTTAAAGGCGATATTTTTGGTTTGATTTTTTTCATCTAACCCTAAGTTGAACCGCATTTTCTATCATTCCTTGAGTTCATTTCCTCAACAACAGTAAGACTTTGAACAAATCACACCTTCCCATTCTAGCCTTCCTTGAATTCTGTGACATATCAATTGCAAGATGCTGACAAATTTTTATCTCTCACTGTATCCGTGCATTTTGTAAAGAGACTTTGAAGCCCCTACTATAAAGAGGTAGGCGCTAACTGCTCTCTTTGGAATAAATCTGGTCTGGTGAATTGCCTTGATGCAAAGAATGCAGCAAATGGCACTTTGTTCCAGTAGTTAGATTAGGCTTCAGGAAACTTCATGTGTTTTTACTTTTACTTTTGAAGCCTGTAAATAGCCATCAGAAGAAGCCAGATACCATGTGCCAGATGGTAAAAGACATGTGGTCTAGTCAACCTAATGCTTAGCAGATGGTCAGCTAACAGACTTATGAAGAAAATTAAAGGCATGTGAGCCTCGATCAACCTATCCTCAGTGGACATATCAGATAAATGTAAATTAAGAGTAAGTCCAGCCAAATCTGTCTAGCTTGCCCATATTAACAGACTGAAAAGTTAACCAAAATACTCAACAGCTTAAGGGTTAGGCTACTGCATTTGTGGCATGGTATATTGCATGGCAGTAGTTAACTGATACAATATCCTCTTTTAAAGTGCTATCAATTCTTACCCCACCAGGCTTTTCCCTCCGGGCATGATTTATTTTTCTTCCTAGCATTTACAAAATGACATAATAAATATTTTACTTATGCATGTGTTTATTTTCTGTCTCCTGAACTAGAATAATAGCAGGGATCTTTGCATCTGACTCAGAGTAAGTAATGACATGTATTCCTTAAACCAATAATTTTTTTAAAAGTCCCATTACTGGCAGAAAAAGAGCAGTTATGTGTGTAAGAGGGTTTAGTGTATTCTGCTTAGGTTTTATGAGATATTTGCTGAAACTAAATTTCATCCACCCTATTTTTCAAGTTATTGTAGAACTACTACTAGAATGTCTGAAGTTTTCCACTTTTACACTGGGATGAACATGTTGATTAATAATCTTCCAAAGTATTCAGGTTACAATAGACTTAATAACCATGATTTTTTTTACTGCCTAAGGGATGATTAAAGATAAAGTTGACAATTGAAAAACTTCAGAAGTAAAATTGTCGCTTATTTCTTGAGGAATAGAGTTAAAGAATTAGAGAGTTGCCTTTGAATATATGAGAATACATGGAAGAGATTGAGAGAAAAAAAAGGGTAGCAGAAAAGGAGGCAGATTTTCAAATACTCTATGAATGTATGAACATATACTGTTCTAGTTTGCTAGGTTGGTGAAATGCATATACCCTGAAATGGATCAGGTTTAAAATGGTAATTTAGTAACTTACTAGCTTAAAGTTTTGAGTCTGAGAAAAACGTCCAAATCAAGGCATCATCAGGTGATGCTTTCTTCCCAAAGACAGTCTGCTCATGATCCTGAACTCCTCTGTCACATGACAAGGCACAGAGGGACATCTGCTGGTCTCTCCCTTTTCTTCCTGAATCCCTTGCTTTCAGCTTCTTGCACACTTGGCTATCTCTTTCTTTGTCTGAATTTCATTCTCTTCTGAAGGACTCCAATAGAAAGATGAAGACCCACAAGGGGCAAACCTTAAATGAAGTAACCTAATCAAAAGGTCCTGCATATAATAGGTTTCACAGCAAAAATGGATAAACATACTTTTCTGGGGTCCATACAGTCTCAAACCATCACCTATACATATATATTTTTATTATTTTCTTGTTTTTTACACAAATAGAACATACAATATTTGAGACTTAGCTTTTTCATTTAACATTTCATCTTGAACTCAGGAAATAGCAATTAATTTTCATAAATTTCCTCTCTCAAGTTCTAAAAGCTGTATTCTATCATATAACAAGAGCTAGTTTCATATTACAGAAATGTAAGTTTCAATCTTTTACTACAACAAGCAATGTTATAAAGACTAACCTTTATATGTATCATTTCCTATATGGGAATATGATGAAGTAGAATCAAAGCTTATGACAATTTTGATAACAGTGAATTTTATTGAGTATTAGATTTTAACAATTTTATAAGAGAACCATAGAAACAAAGGGATATTCATAGGAATATGAACATTGGTGGAAAATTTTACATCCAACCTGATATCAACATAATTCATTTAATCAGAATCATCCTTATAATAAAAGAATTCTTTAGAGAACATGGATATTAAAGACATTCATAAATATTATTTGATGCCAAATTAAATGAAAATATGTATCTAAAGAAAAAAAAAGGAAAGTAGAGCATGAAATCACCTTCTCTGATATTGACCAAATTGGCCTAGATGAAAAATAGATTCCATGAAAGGAAAAAGTAAGGGAGGATGGTTATGATTCATGTGGGAAAATTTGTGTATTAAGGATCAAGGATTTACTATTTTGTAGGTCCAGAGTTGGAGGATGATGACAGAGAAAGAAGAAGAGTGAAGAAATAAGTAATTAACATGGCAAATTTCTCAACATTAAGTAAGCATGTGGAAGAGAGAATTAACCAATCAGGGTGCAAAACTTATTGAACCCTTACATAGAGGTAAGAAACAAATTTATTGACCCAGTCATTTGATATACCCATGAAAAACACACAGATTTCTATAGTTCAATCACCTAAATGATGCAGCTTCTCAGACAGATAGAGGAAGAAAAGTTCAGGTCTGTGTGAGGAGGAAGCAGCTTGTGCTGCAAGACTCACTGCACTACAGCCCTGGGAGGAGGTTTGTGCTTGAGGCTGAAGCACTGTGGGAGGGTAGTTGTAACCATGCTGACAATATTAATCTCCCACATCCTTATCCTGGAATCTGCTGATGGTCAGAGTAAAATCTGTTCCGGACCCACTGCCACTGAATCGAGCAGCATCCCAGGATGGCCGGTTGGATGACCATAGATGAGCAGTTTAGGAGCCTGTCCTGGTTTCTGCTGGTACCAGTTTAAGTTGTTGCTAACACTCTGACTGGACTTGCACTTGAGGGTGACGGTCTCTCCTGGAGATGCAGCCACGGAGCCTGGAGACTGGGTCATCACGATGTCCCCACTGGCACCTGCAATCAGAAAAGTACATATATCATACATTGAATCACAAATATATAAAATATGTATCTTAATGTAGGTTTTCTTATTTATCATATATACTCAGATCTGTTTCAGATGAAACAGTTAATTCACTCTCTATGGTAAAACGGTTCTCTAACTCTATAAAGATATTACTCTTCTAAACCTCTCCCAGAGGCCCCGAGCACCAGGAGGAAAAGGAGTAGGGACTGTGACATCATCTTGCTCAATTGTCAGGCCCCAACTCAAGGAAGACTGCATTAATAGAGCTCTAGGCAGGTAATGAAGCCCCTGAGGAGCCTATGCAAACCATCAGAGAGTATAAAGGCAAACATTCCTGTGCAGTGAGTTGTGAAGTAGATAATGGAATGAGATGAAAATATGACCACAGGAAATGCAATTGTACATCTGCAGAAAGATCAAAAATGAGCTTAAGACTAATATTCAATAAAGTTCAGCAAAATTGCCTCATTTAAAATCCAACCTACCTGCAATCAACTTAAAACCATAATTTAATTAATAAATTAATTAAATAATGGATTAATATTAATATTATTTATATTATATCTGTACATCTATAATTTGATAATGTAATTGAATTTTATAAATATTTTGCCAGAATCTATGTGGAATATATTCATATCATTAGATAGAATGAAGATATAGTACAAAAATCATGTGTCTATATCAGTCTATTCTGAATTTTAAATATATATTTGAATTTCCTCTTGGACTTCAAAAAGGCACCTTAATATATCCAAAACCAGACCTCTGTATTGCCCTCAACCCAAATATTATACCCAAAAATGAGTCACCAGTTACTTCCAAGTCACCATCAACACTTTCCTTTAGGTCAGCCAGCCAGTTTGTCAAATCACAAAGAAGTGATTAGCTGACATAAAGTGTAAGATCTCTATGTAGTGATAGCAGATAGATTCATCTCTCAGGGTCTGGTAAAGCACATTCTTTATTTATTCCTATATATTTATATTTTATAAATTATATAATATATTTTTCTATATATTTTTATAGAATTTTGCAAATAAGAATATCATGGAAAATTGTAGGCATGGGGTATTAATAATAAATTTTTAAAATCCCTGACCTCATAAAGCTTTAATTTTACAGAAAGGCACAGACAATAAAAAAGTAATATTTCTGCAGCCACTCATCCTGCTTCTCTGAGATTTCTTCCTCTGTAGCAACAGGCAGGACAGGTTGGAAAATGTGCATCCAGGTCCATTTCATGAAATCAGCCCTCACTATGAACAGAGTCAGAAAAAGAGAAAAAAAATTGGAGCAATTTAACAATTTTATGGATTAATAAAAAACTTTTCTCTCATTATTTTAACTTTTCCTCCACAGAAATTTCCCAAATGCCCCTAAAAATCCCCCTTCATGTGGCGTGTAATACTGCATGTATTGTTCCAATTCTAATTAATAATAATTTCATTTTTCTGTAGTTTGTCTTCTTAAGAGCCCATTACTTTAGTAGAGGGTCTTCTTACCAGGCATTCAGGCATGGTGCTGCTCAGACCCACATCATCAGGGAAGGCATTCCTTCTCATCAGCAATCCACCCTGTTCTTGGTCCACCACATATATGGGTGTAGAAGATGCCAAAACGTTCTTCAAATTTGCCCTCATACCCCATGATTTTTTTCCTGCTCTTCCATGAATTTTCATTTAATTTACATACATTTTTAAGTTTACTTATTGAACATAAATTTCTATTTCTTAATTTATAAGTTTCCTTCCTCAATACAATAGAATATCTTTCCCATGACTACAGACATCCTAAAATTTGAGATAGTAGTGGATGATGTGATGATACAAAAGGATGTGTCATGCTGATTGGCTGGGTCAGAGAGTTCCACATAAAATGTGGGGTACAGAAATGTCCTCTTTGAAGAGGGGACAGTTGACCTCATGCATGAACAAAAGAAGAAGGTGGAGTGTAAAGCTCAGGGAAGAGAACTTCAGAAATGGACAGGAGCTTGGAGCAGATGGTCTTGGATGTTTAAGAAAGAAAAATGAAACAGTGTGCAAAAGCAGACAAGGGCCTGGTCTTAAGGAAACATTAATTGGATGAAAGTTTGGGGTTTAGATTAAGTGCTGTGAGAATCCATGGAACAAGAGTTAAAATTAATTCATTTTTTAATCACCCACTTTCTAGGTCATTTTAGGTGCAGTAGTAACACTGGGATGAAGCAGAAAGTGTGGATGCCACTGTCATTGCTATGCCAGTTAGGAAACTAGCTCCTCTATCCTCCCCTTCTCTGGAATCATGATTTTTTAAAAGTGAAATTGTCCAGATTCTCCCCAGTGCCAAAGATAAATTTGGGCCCAATCAATCACTGAGAAATGATTTTTTAAATGTGTTTTTAATTTTATTATGTAATACTCAGTGCACAGAATAATATGCTATATACAAAGACTAAATGAAGAAGACCCCTGAAACCACCCACGACTACCCCTACTTATTATCTAGAACATTCTCCACAAAGCTGCTATGGGTTTTTTTCTTTGAGCCCCACTCTGGGTGAGCCCCACGCGGGATGCCCCCACCATCTTAATTTTTGTGCTTGCAGCTCCCATGATTGTTTTCATCTATTTTTGCCAATATATGTGATATCAAGGAAGAGTGTTGCTGAACTTCCCCCCAACATTTTATTATGAAAACTAACATATAGAAAATCTGGAAGAATTTTATGGCAAACAACCACATTCTCACCACCTAGATTCTATAGTTAACATTTTTCTATATTTGCTCTCTCTCGTAGCTATCCACCTAACCATCCTTCCATGCACACAGTGATCCAGTTTATTTTTTGATGCATTTCAAATTAAATTGCAGGCATCAGTAAACTTCAACCTTCAACACTTCTGCACCCCTATCATTAGGTAGAGTTTCATATTTGTTTGCAAGTTTTTTAAAATTTATTGAAGTATATCACTCATACATGAACATACATAAACAATAAGTGTATAGCAATAGTTGTGATATTACAAAACAAACATACATAACATCATACAGGGCTTTCATACCTCACCCTACCACCAATATCTTGCATTGTTGTTAAACATTTTTAACAAATGATTAAAGAACATCCTTAAAATATTACTACTAACTATTTTCCCAACCCACCATGTTATTTTTATTATTTTTGTAACATTTATACATGAACATACATAAACAATATGTGTATAGTAAAAGTTGTGAACTTATACAGCAAACATTCATAACATCATACAAGGGACCCATACATCAACCCTCCACCAACACCTTGCAGTGTCGTGAGACATATGTTACAAGTCATGAAAAAATATTGTCAAACTCTTACTGCCAATTATACTCCTTATCTTACATTTGGTGTATTTCTCCCCCAACCCACCCTATTATCATTTTTTAAATATATCTTTATGACAGAAGTTGTAAACTTACAAAACAATCATGCACATGTGCAGAATTCCCAAACAACACTCTTCTATCAACACACCACACTGTGGTGGAACATTTGTTACAGATTATGACATAATATCATATGATTATTACCAAGTCCATAGTGTACATTTAGTACACATGTTCCATACTCCTCCATTATCAACACAGTACATCTTTAGCATAGATGCAAGAATATTACATTATTACTGTTAACCACAGCCCATAGGTCACCCCGGTTGCATTTTCCCCATGACTCTCCACATTCCAACCACCCTGTAATAGTGATGTACATATGCTCTAGCTCACAAAGGTCATTCTTGCATCTCTACCATCAACCACAATTCTCATCCACCTCTGGGTTTACTGTGCTATTCAGTCCCTAGATTATTCTCTAGCTTTCTGTCAATTGGCATTGACATCCCTAGACTACCATTTTCAGCCACATCCCCATTTATAAACCAGCTGTTAGTCACTATAATGTGTCACCATCAACTCTGTACATTTCCACACATTTACAGTAAAGCTAATTAAAACTTCTACTTACAATATCAGTAGCCCATCTCAGTCCTCCTTGTATTTTGTTTAAAAATGCACCACCTACCACCAGGTCTTGGAGATATTTTCCTAAATTTTCTTCTAGAAGTTTTATGGTTCTTGCTTTTATACTTAGATTTTTTATTCATTTTGGGTTAATTTTTGTATAAGGTGTGAGATAGGGGTCTTCTTTCCTTCTTTTGCTATGGATATCCAGTTTTCTCAGCACCATTTGTTGAATGGACTGTTCTGCTGAGCTGGGCAGGTTTGACAGGCTAGTCAAAAATCATTTGACCATAAATGTGAGGGTCTGTTTCTGTACCATCAGTTCAGTTCTATTGGTCTATGTGTCTGTCTTTATGCCAGTATCATGCTGTTGTTACCACTGTAGCTTGGTAATATGATTTAAAGTCCAGAAATGAGAGTCCTCCCCCTTCACTTTTCCTTTTTAAGATGTTTCTGCCCATTCGGGACCCCTTACCCTTCCAAATAAATTTGCTAATCATGTTTTCCATTTATTTTAAAAGTTCTGGTGGAATTTTTATCAGGATTTCATTGAATCTGTATATAAATTTCAGTAGAATTGATGTCTTTTATGATATTTAGTCTTCCAAACTGTGAGCATTAAATATTCTTCCAATTATTTAGGACTTTTTAAAAAAATTTCTTTTAACAATGAGTTGTAGTTTTCTGAATACAAGTGCTTTACATCTTTAGTTAAGTTTATTTCTAAATATTTGGGTATTATATGTCATACTTTATTTTCACCACTCTTGACACTTTTAGTTACTTTTATTGATTATAATCTTCATTTCTAGACTCTCTTCCAGGCCTCTCTCTCCTATGTTTTCTTTTCAGACTGTAGTACACCCTTTAGTATTTCCTGCAAAGCAGGTCTCTTGATTACAAACTCTCTCAGTTTCTGTTTATCTGTGAATATTCTAAACT
>JAQZBX010024507.1:0-30115 GCA_029593785.1 Cabassous unicinctus
ATAGGGGTGGCATTAAATCTGTATATTAGTTTGGGTAGGGTAGACATCTTAATGATACTTGGCCATCCTACTGATGAACAGTTAATATTCTTCCATTTATTTAAGTCTTCTTCGAATACCATTAGCAATGTTGTGTAGTTTTCTGTACATAAATCATTAACAACTTTAGTTCAATGTATTCCTATGTATTTGATTTTTTTATTTACTATTGTACATGGTATTTTTTTTCTTCATTTCCTCCTCAGATTGCTCATTATTGGTGTACAGAACTGCTACTGATTTTTACACATTGATCTTATAACCTGCGACCTTACAGAACTCATTTATAAGTTCTAGAAGCTTTGTTGTAGATTTCTTAGGGCTTTCTATGTATAGGATCATATCATCTGAAAATAATGTAAATTTTACTTATTCCTTTCAAATTAGGATTCCTTATATTTCTTTTTCTTGCCTCAGTGCTTGAGCAAGTACTACTTATACAATGTTAAATATGAGTGGTCGTAGTGGACATCCTTTTCTTGTTCCCAATCTTAAAGGGAAAGCTTTTAGGATTTCAGCATGTATATGATTTTCACTGTGGGTTTTTCATATATACCTTTTATCATGTTCAAAGAGTTTCTTTCAAATCTTATCTTATGCAGTGTTTTTTATCAGGAAAAGGTGCTGTATTTTTTCAAATGCTCTTTCTGCATCTATAAAAATGATCATGTGATTTTTTTCTTGTCGATCTGATTATGTGGTGCATTACATTGATTGATTTACTTATGTTAACTCATCCTTGCATACCCAGGAAGAAACCCACTTGGTCATGGTGTGCAATTCGTTTGATGTGTTGTTGAATATGATTAGCAAGTATTTTGTTGAGAATTTAAGCAACTAGGTTCTTTGAAGAGTTTGGTCTGTAATTTTCATTTCCTGTGGTCTCTTTGTTTGGCTTTGGTATTATTATAGTTTTGGCATCATATAATGAGTCTTCTATTCTACTTCTATTTTTTAGAAGAATTTAAGCAGGATTGGTGTTAGTTCTTTCCAGAATGCTTGGTTGAATTCACTTGTGCAGTCGTCTGGACTTGGGCTATTCTTAGTCGGGAGATTTGATGACTGATTCTCTTTACTTGTGGTTGTTCTGTTGAGTGCCTATGCTGCTTGTGTCTTTCAAGGAATTTGCCCATTTCTTCTAAATCATCCCTCTTTTGTAATATAAGTTTTCCGAGTATCCTGTTATGATATTCTTTATTTCTGTCAGTCAGTGGTGATATCCACTTCCTCTTTTCTTATTTGGTGTATTTGCACCTCCTCTCTTTTTTTCTTTGTTAGTCTAAAGATATGTCAATTTTATTGATCTTCTTGAAGAACCATCTTCTGGTTCTGTTTATTTTTTCAATTGCTTTCTTATTTCCTATTTCATATATTCTGCTCTAATCTCTGTTTATTTCCTTCTTTTTACTTCCTTTTGCTTTTGCTTTGTTGTTTATCTGATTCCTGAAGGTGTGCAGTTAGGTCTTTGGTTTTAGCTCTTTCTTCTTTTTTGATATATGCATTTATGGCTATGAATTTCCCTCTCAGTACAGTTTTTGCCGCATCCCATAGGTTTTGATATGTTGTGTTGTACTTTTAATTCATTTCAAGATAGTTAATGATTTCATTTGAGATTTCCTCCTTGACCTACAGTTTGTCCAAGAGTGTGTTGTTTAACTTCCATATCTTTGTGCAAAATCTGTTTCCTTGGCCTTTACTTATTTCCAGTTTCATCCCATTGTGGTTAGAGAAATTCCTTTGTATAATTTCAGCCTTTCTAAATTCATTGAGAATATTTCTGTGGCCTAGTATGTGGTCTATCTTGGAGTAAGATCCATGTGCAATCGAGAAGAATGTATATCCTGCTATATTTGGGTGTAGTGTTCTGTACATCTTTTAGATCCATATCCTCTGATGTATTATTCAGTCTTGTTTCTTTATTGATACTCTGTTGGTATTTTCTGTGTAATCATGACAATGGTTTATTAAACTCCCCCACTACACTTGTAGAGACATCTGTTTCTACACTTAGTTTTCCAGTGTTTTCCTCATGTATTTTGATATGCCCCGGTTAGGTGAATAATTGTTTATGTTTGTTCTTTCTTCTTGAAAGATTGTCCCTTTTACAAATATATAGTTTTCACCTTTGTCTCTTAAAAGATTTTAGTATTTAAAGTCAATTTTGTCTGATATTGATATAGTTACTGCTGCCCCTTTTTGGTTATTGTTTGCTTGTAGGATGTTTTTCCAGCCATTCACTTTCAGCCTCCTTGAATCCTTTTGTCTATGGTGGGTTTCTTGTAGATAACATATATTTCCTTATCTATTCTGCCAATCTGTGTCTCTTGATTGGTGTGTTTGATCTATTAACATTCAGTGTTATTACTCTCAAGGAATTACTTACATTAGCTATATTTTCTTTGGGTTTATGTATATCATAGGTTGTTTATATTTTCTTTGTCTTTTTAATTGTTCTTACACTTTCCTACAATTGTTTCTTTCTCTTGCTTTTTCCTTTCAACTTACAGAACTCCCTTTAGTATTTTTTGATGGGCAGGTTTCTTATTGGCATGCTCCTTAATTTCTGTTTTTTCTGTGAATAGTTTGAACTCTCCATCATTTTTGAGTGCCTGCTTTGCTCGATAGAGAATTCTTGACTGGAAGATTTTTTCTTTTAGTACCTTAACTATGTCATACCACTGCCTTCTTGCCTCCAAGGTTTCAGATGAGACATCCGCACTTAATCTTATTGAGCTTTCTTTGTATGTGATGGTTCTATTTTCTCCTGCTGCCTTCAGTATCTTCTCTTTTTCTTGAGCATTGGACAGCTTGACAAGTATATGTCTTGGAGTAGGTCTGTTGGGATTTATACTATTTGAGGTGTGCTACACTTCCTGGATATGTACATCCATTTCCCTCCTTAGTTTCGGGAAGTTTTTAGCCATCATTTCCTCCATCACTCCTTCTGTTCCCTTTCCTTACTCTTCTCTCTTTGAGATGCCTATTATGCATATGTTTGTGTAGTTTGTGTTGTCATTCAAATCCCTGAGTTCCTGCTGTAATTTTTCTGTCTTTTTATCTATCTGTTCTAATCTCTGTTTGATTTCAGCTGTACTGTTTTCCCTATTGGTATTTCTTTCCTCATCCTGTTTAAATCTTCTGTTATGTGCTTCGAGTGTCTTTTTGATTTCTTGGACTGTGTCATTCATCACCATCATATCTGTTAATTTTTTATGTGTTTACAATTTCTTCAGTATGTTCTATCAGTGTTTTCTTAGTAGCCTTAATCTCTTCCTTTACTTCTTTAAGTTCACCCATGATAAATGTTTGACAGTTTTGATTGTTTGATGATCTGAATCACTTCCTCATTTTTTGGTTTGTTCATTGGACTGGGCCATGTATTCTTGTTTCTTGGTATTGTTTGTAATTTTTTGTTTCTGTCTGGTCATCTTTTTATCTTGATGGATTTATTCAGTGGATTAGCTTGTCTCTGTACTATAGGGTTTTATTTAGGTGCTGTTTTGTGTCTGTGTTGTTTTCTCTTTGACACTTTTTTCTTTGTGTATTATTTCCTTGCTGTTTTCTATGTTCCCTTGAAGGAAAAAGATTAGGGCAAGAGAAAGTGAAAGAGATACAAAAATAAAAATAATTAATAGTAATAATAATAGTAAAAGTTTGAAGGGAAAGCATATACAACTTAGAAAAATGAATATTTAATTCATGTAAGCAGTGTAGAGTAATAGGGTTAAAAAAGTGGTGTACCTACAATGAAATGAGAAACTGAATGCAGAAAAATATAAAGAATGAATTAAAAGGCCAGAATGATGAGGACAGAAGGAAAGAGAAAAGAAAGGACAAAGACTAAAAATGTTAATAAAAGAAAGAAAACAGAATAGATGAGCTAGAAAAAACAAACAAGAAGAATTGAGGACTAAATAAAGAGAGGTGGAATGTAAGAACAACAACAGAAAGCAGAAGATAGAAAGATGAAGGAAGGAAAAGAGGCAGCATTGGTAGACAAAATCAGTATACACAGAAAAGGGGAAATCAAGGAAGAGGGAACAGAGTAAACAAGATACAAGCCAGCTGCACCTAATTAAAGAAGAAAAAAAAGAGGGGAGAAAAAGAAAAGAAAAACAAAATAACAACATCAGCAACAATAACAAAAAACACAAACAAGCAGTCAAAGAAATATTAAGGAAGGACATTCTCCCTCTTAGACCCATGTGGAGTGTCTCATGCTCCTGGTGTTCATCATTCAATTACCCTGCATCCTTTCTTCTGCAAGTTTTGAAGCAGGTTTTAGTGAGTAAAGTAAGTTAAATTTTTGAAGAAAGTAACTTTTTTTTAGAAAAAATAAGAGACCCAATAGAAGATAATACAAATAACTATCAATGTTTTCCCTGTCCTAATTTTTGATATCCTGGTATGTTTGATATCCTGGTAGATCACTACTCTAAGAGGAGCTAGGAATCCAACTAGGAACCTTGTATATCCAAGGCCAAAACTCCTCCACTGAGCTAAACTTTCTTGTTGGGTCAGTTGGTGCTTGTGAACGCTATCCAGTCAGTTTCCTTCAGGCAGGTTGAATTTTTGTGGTTGGATAAATTCCTGTTGATTAGGAGTCTGTCCCTTCTCCGTTTCTATTTTTATTGCTTTCTCTCCTAGGGCAGCAGTACACTATAGCCTGTGAGAGGGAATTCCCCCTCACTTCTCCCAGTCAGGTTTAGTTCCTTTATGAAATTCATTGGGACCCTGGTGACTGAACTCATTGCAAAAATTTACTCTCGACCTTCTTCCAGACAATGCTCTATTCTCAGTGGACCCTAAATATACACTTGGAAGCTTATTAAGCACTTCCTATTTCCCACCTCCCTTAGAGGAGTTGAAATTTTGATAGTTTTCAGCATGGGATTATTCAAACAACCTGACTCTGCCCTCTTCAGGCCAAATTTCTCTATCCGAAAGTGATTATATAATTAGGCTGCCTCAGCAGATTTGCCTCTCTCCTTTTCCTGTTGCCACCTTGAGCCAGCTAGTATGGTCTTCAAAGCTCAAAGGGGGTCCAAGCAACAAAACCCACAGAAAGTAAATGCCTCTCCAACTTTGCCAGAACCCTACTGCTTTTGGAGTATGCTCCCCCCTGCTAGGTGGCCATTAGGAGTTGAGGTTCAGGGATTGCAGTGGCTTGGCCTCAAGAGTGGGGTTTAGTGGTCTCACAGTTTACAGCCTCAGAGGCAAGAACCTCATTGTTTTACCTTGAGCAGTTTATCTCTTTTTCCAGCTCTCTCCAGATTGATGTCCTGAGCCTCCTGCTCTGTGAGTTCCCCAAACAACTCACTTGGACAGGATCTTGCCACCACTCAGTGATTTTTTTGTGAGAGAGATGGTGAGTTCACCCTTATACTGCTGCCATCTTGCTGACACACTGGAGTATAGTTTGTAAAATGATAAGCAGAAATTCTTTAAAATGTTTATGCCTTTTATTATTCACATTGTAATTACTAATATGTCCAAAAACAAACTGAAATCAAAATTAGAAGAAAATGAAATACTACAAAAGATATCAAAACTGGCAGGATACAGGTAGTGGATGTGGCTTAAGTGGTTGAGTGTGTGCTTCCCAAATGGGAGGTCCTGGGTTTGGTTCCTGGTGCCTCCTAAAAATAACAACAACAGTAACAACAAAAAAACAGACAAATCAAAAAACAAACAACAAGCAAAGAGATAAGAAAACCAACTTGGGGTAGCCAGTGTAATTCAGTGGTTTAGTGACAGCTTCCCACATATGACGTCCTGTGTTCGATCCCCGGCAACCATACCTAAAAAAATAACAAAACAAAAAAACCTGTCAAGATGCAAGAAAAACATTGTTTAGAGGAAATTGGAGGAAATTATATAAAAACACATATAACAGAAAATTTTTAAAAAGTTGAAAAACAGTGTTGTAAATGTTTATTTCAAATGTTAGGAAAAAAAACAAATTACAAATAAAGAAAACACAAAATAAAAATAAAGAAGTAATTAAGACAAATACATAAATTATCAAAATAGAAAATAAATCCAAAACTCTCATCCTGTAGCATGACCGCAACCCATGTCTCAGGTTGTGTACTTATTTCATTTTTATATTTCCTGCTTTTTAATGAACACCTACTCTATGGCATGTCCTTAAATTCTTTTCCATGACATAGTCAAGAACCTAGAAGCCCAGAAATGCCAACATATTTGGTGAACCAATCCAGGAGAAAAAGAGGAAACTAATGCTCCCCAACCCCAACCAAAGACTGGTGAGTCCCACCTAGACGCTGGTCACAAGTTACTATTTGGAACTCTTTCTGTGGTCAAGGGGAAGCCCCAGATACCTCCAAACAAAAGATTTCCTCATTGGGCTCTTGAGAGCTAACAGGCAGGGATCATAAGGTAAACAGTCAGAAAAACAAATAGCTGGAGCCCCTCCTCAATATTAGGGAAACGTTTATAAAAGGCCTAATCTGGAATCCCACATGCATGTGTCATCCTATAATATGCCTCCAAACCATCTCTTGGGATGTGTACTTATCACATTTCTAGTTTTCTTTTTCTTAATAAACTCCTTTGTATAACTTAAAAATAGAGTTTTAAAAATGCCAAAAATGAATCCTTAAAAAATTAATATCAACTTTGGCATTAGTTTGTTGTTGTTTTTCCATTTCCTCCAGGTGTGCAGTTAGGTATTCAATTTTAGCTTTCTTCTTTTTTGATATATGCATTTATGGCTATGAATTTCCTTCTCAATAGAGCTTTGGCTGCATCCCACCTTATAACAAATGAAATTTATAAAACTTTTGGAACAAATAACTTATATTAGGAAAGAAGAAAAATTATAAACAATGTATTTTACAAGAAAATACAATGTTACATTTTATAGTAATGAATAGTATAATTTATATTAAATTGACCAAATCCCAGAAAACCAAAACTGACAAAACTGATAGAATAAAAACTATAAAATATGATTAGTAATATTTCCTTAGTTAATTAAAATTTTGGAAATTATAGAATTTAATAAGTAGGAAGAAAAATTCATGGAAAGATGGAATCATCAATAATACCTTTAAATATTTAAGGAAGAAATTTTGGTTTATTTAAGGAATGCAAGTTTGATTATATTTAACTTTTGAAAACTAATTTTCATAAGCACAAATTAAATGTTAACATTATATAAGATATATATCCCACGGTTATCTCAAGAAAGCACTTTAACTTAAACTTAATCAATTTAAGATTCTATGGACTCAGCCTATACAAGACCAGATTTGTGAATTGGGTGCCCTTTCTAAATCATTGTCAGCTCTACAGGGTTCTTTGTGATAGTTGACTTGTCTCTCCTGTCCCACACAAATAGTTGAAACTGTGTGATTACAGGAGTATAAAATCAGAAACTGACAAAATAATATATGCAATTGGAAATTAGGAGAGTAGTCACTGAATGGGGCCATGCAGGGTGGGTATTAGTCACTGAAAGGGAAAAGTAAGAAATTCTGGAATAGCAGCATTAATGCATTACTTGATCTGAAGGCTAATTACAAAGATGAGCTCAGTTTGTGAAAAGTCATTCAAAGTAAGTGCAAAAGTCTTTGATTTCAATAAAATTCTTGAAAGTAAAGACAATCTAAAAATATTTTATACAAAGATGGCAGTATTATAGAATACTTAGTATATGTAATATAATGAAATATGAGAGCTATAAAACCAAATGTGTCATTAAGTTAAAAGATGTTAAATAATCCTTGTGAATTGAAATTTATCAATATATGTAAAATATCTCAAACTTTTATAAAGATTTTTTCCTCTTAAAATCTACATTGTCAGATTTTTCAATTACTGAAAATGAACACACCACTCTTGATAAAAATTCAGTGTGCTGTCCATTGGCTATAACTTTGAAAGTGCTGAACAAGGTAATTCTCTCTCTCTCTTGTCCCCAACTCTCAAAATATAATTACCTAGTGAAAGAGGCAAGATGGTGTTAGCCTAAGGAGTCCCAATAGTAAGACTGCTCTACAATGCATTTAGTAATCATCCAAAGCAATCTAAATCACCTGTTTGGAGGGCCCAGGAACCCCAAAGAGCATCCTACGTCATCCTTGGAAGTCTGGAAAGAGGAGACTGCTTGTCTGCAGTGACAATTCATGAGTAAAGCACTCCGTACCATGGAGGGCAGTGTCCATCACCCACCAGCAGCACACCTGCCAAAGGTGCTATTCCCTGGCTGGAAATGGAAGCTCCATTTCCCAATCATGGGCATGGAAGAGGTAGCCAGGCACTGATTACACATAGTCACAAGTAAATTTGTCTGACTAAAGTCCAGTCGTAAGAACATATAAAGCTTGAGGCTGTCCAAGTCAGAAAGAGGCCAGTAGCCTCCTTTTAACTCAACCCCCAGCATGCAGGGCAGCAGGGCTACTTGAAAATCACAGTGAAGGTAGGGACTGGCTTTTTTCTGCCAATGTTAGATTTCAGCCCTAGCCTAGTCTCCAGCCTCACCTCTGGCAGGTATATTAAACCTACACAGACTAGGCTCATAGGCAGGCCTGTAGATACATCTCCACCCCCAACAAGATTGGAGGGGTGAAGTGTTTCCTCAATTTCTCTGGGTAAGTGCAGGTGCTTTTGGCCTGCATGGACTAAAGTTTTGGGCACTCCTGTGGCTCCATTCCCACCCCTGACAGGGCAGAAAGGATAGTGTTCCCTCAGCTTCTCCGGGCAACTGAATTTACTTTCAGACTGTATGGATTAGACTGTTGGAATCATCACTGACTCTATACCCACCTCTGACAGAGGAGGAGGAGGGGCAATGCTCCTTCACCTTCTCTGGGCAACTGTAGTCACCTTTGGTCCATATGAATGAGATTATTGGACACATCTGTGGCCCCATCCCTATCCCTGACAAAACAGGAGGAGAGACGGTGCTTGCTCACACTCCCTGTGCAACTGCAGTCACTTTTGGCCTGCATTGACTAGATTTTTGGGCACACCAGAGGCTCCATTCCCACCCCTGACATGGAAGGAGGAGGGCTGGTGCTCATTCAGTCTATGTGAACAACTGTGGTCAATTTTGACTCACACAGTTTAGATATCTGCCCACATCTGTGCCTCCATCCCTGACCCAAGCCAGGAAGGAATAGGCATGGAGCAGCATTAGCCTCTCTGGCTAACAACAGATGGTCTTGGACTGCATGGATTGGATTACTGAACACAGCTTCATCTCCTTCCATAACCTGGCTGAGGAGAAAGGTGGGAGCAGCTTGGTAAGTTCCTGGGGCAATTTGGGCTGCTACAGCCTCTACAGCTTACAGTACCAACTACATCCTTGCCTCCTATTCTACAATGAGCAAGGGAGATCAGGATAGAAACCGATGAAAAAGACCAAAAAAATCATTTTGGCTACACAAGCCACAACAAAGTTCCAAACTAAGATGAACCAAGTATCCAAGAGGGGTTGAAGCACAAAGCCAATCAAATATAAAGCCCTAGACTAAAGAGAGAAAAGGAGCCAATAATAAATATAGCTAGTAAATCAGATACTGAGACACCAAAAATAAAATACAACCCATACCAAGAAATAGGAAGATATGGCCCAGTCAAAGGAACAAACTAAGCCTCCAGATGACAAAAGAAGAGTTGAGACAACTAAGCATAGATGTTCAAACAAATTTTCTAAATAAATTCAAGGAGATGGCTAAAGAAGTTAAGAACGTTGAGAAAACACTCAGTTAACACAAACAAGAATTTTAAGGCATACATAGAAAAATATCATACCTTATGGGAATGAAAAGCAAAATAAATAAAATGAAAATACACAGGAAGAATATAACAGCAAATTTGAAGAAGCAGAAGACAGGATCTCTGAACTTGCAAGCAGCACTTCTGAAAGTGAATATACAAAAGAACAGATAAAGAAAAGACTGAAAACAATTGAACATGGTCTCAGAGAATTAAATGACAGCAACAAACATGCAAAAATATGTGTCATGTGTGTCCTAGAAAGAGAAGAGAAATGAAAAGGAGCAGAAGGAATATTTGAGGAAATAATGGTAGAAAATTTTCACACCCTATTGAAGGACATAAATATCCATGCCCAAGAAGGACAACATATTCCCATCTAAAAATCCAAATAGACTAATTCCAAAACACATACTAATCAGAATGTCAAATGGCAAAGATCAACAGAGGATCCTGAGAGCAGCAAGAGAAAGACAAATTCATCACATAGAAGAGATGCCCAATAAGGTTGTGTGGATTTCTCATCAGAAACTATGGAGGCAAGAAGGAAGTGGTTTAATATATTTAAGGTAGTGAAAGAGAAAAACTGCCAGCCAAGAATCCTATATCTGGAAAGATTGTCTTTCAAAAATGACATAAACAGAAACTGAGAGTGTTTTAATGAAGAGACCAGCTTTGCAGGAAATACTAAAGGGAGTGCTATAGCCTGAAAAGAAAAACAGGAGTGTGAGCCTTGGAAGAGCATCTAGAAATGAATATTATGAGTAAAAGCCACTCAAAGTGCAAAAACAGTGGTGAAAACCAAATACTACAAATAAAACCCACAGGTAAAAATGGGTGAAATAAAAAATGTCTGTAGAGTAATAACCTGGGATGCTAATGGATTAAACACCCCCAGTCAAAAGACACAGACTGGAAGAATTGATAAAGATACATAAGCTATCTATGTGTTGTCTGCAGGAAACTCAACTTAGTCCCAAGTATGCAAATAGATTGAAAGTAAAAGTCTGGGAAATGCTATTCCATGCATGCACTAACCAAAAAAAATCTGGATTAGGTATATACATACCAGATGAAATTGACTTTAAACAAAGCTGTTATTAGATACTAGAAACAGACCTTCATATCTATGGTCAAATGATGTTTGATAAGGCTGTCAAATCCACCCAGGTGGGGCAGAACAATCTATTCAACAAATGGTGCTGGGAGAACTTGATATCCATATTGAAATGAGAGAAAGAGGATCCCTACCTCACACCTTATACAAAAATTAAATTAAAATGAATCAAATACCTAAATATAAAAGCAAGAACAATAAAACTCCTAGAAGAAAATGTAGGGAAAGCTCTTCAGAACCTCATGGTAAGCAGTGGTCTCTTAAACCTTAAACAGACAGCATGAATAACAAAAAAGTAATGAAAAAATTGAACCTCCTCAAACTCAAAACACTTTTGTGCTTCAAACGACTTTGTCAATAAGGTGTAAAGCCAACCCCCTTAGTGGAAGAAAGTATTTGGAAACCACATATCTAGTAAAGATTTGATTTACATGTTATATAAAGAGATCATACAACCCAACAATTAAAGAGCAAGCAATCCATTGGCTGAAGTCTTAAATAGACATTTCTCCAAAGAAGAAATGCAAATGGTGAAAAAGCACTTCAATAAATGGTCAATATTACTAGCTATTAGGGAAATGTAAATCAAAACTACAATGAGATGACATCTCATACCATATAGAATGGCCATTATTAAACAAAATAAAACAAAACAGGAAAATGGCATCAGATTAGGCAAGCAGGGCTCAACTCTCTCACTAAAAAAAAAAAAAAAATGGAGAAAGAACCAAAAGCTGTCTAAAGGAACTGCTTTGGGAATCAGCACACCAAGACAGTGATACTCAACTCCCAGGAGGGTGAGAGACTTTGAGATGAGAAACCTGAAACAACAAACATGAGATACCAAACCACTGCAGAAGCTGGGATTGGCTTTCCTCTCCTACCTCCAAGATATGAAGCCTGGGTAAAAATCCTGGCTGACTGAAATGGAAACAGGCATCTTTGAACCTGCCACCTGTTACAAGGGAAGAAGGAGAGGAAGTCAGGAGGCTTTTTTACAGTGAATTTACTAGCAGAGCCTGCTTTGAATCTTGGCTCTGTCCAGACAATTATACAGGAAAATGGGGATTGAAATATCTTGGTGGAAAAGTGCACTGACAATTACCATCTTCTAGTGGTTCTGGAAATTGCATGGACAAAATCTGCTTTGGTTCATTCTCTACCCTAACTCTTGGGAGAAAATCTGTATCCCATTAGCGAGACTCTTTCAAGATTTTGATAACTTAAGCTGGACAATTTTAAAGACTTTGAATGATTAAAGACTACTTCTGACTCTAGCAAGGTAAGAAATACCATTATTGTGGAAGCAATAACCCATGGATGCTCTGGGGTTAGGGGTTATAATAGGGGTGCATTTTTGGGACTTAAGAATCATCTGAATGATATTACAATGACAGATACAGGCCATTATATATCTGGCCATAACCTCCAGAGTCCAATGTGAGAGAGGGTAAACTGCAATGTAAACTATAATCCATGCATAGTGGCAATGCTGCAAAATGTGTCTATCAAATGCAGTGAGTGTACCACACTGATGAAAGATGTTGCTAATGTGGCAAAATGTAGGAGATGTGGGGAGCCCGGTATATGAGAATCCCCTATGTATTCTCTGCAACATTTATGTAATAAAAGTATCCTTTAATTTAAAAAAAAAAAGGGGGAAAACAATAAATCTATCTTGAAAAGAAAAAAAAAACAACTTTGAATAAGTTGAATCAAATATCAAAGAAGAGCAGTTTAAAAAATTAGCAAGTGAGAGAAATTGGCCATCAGTGCAAAGTCATCAACATATTCAGATGCCCAGACATCTATTAAAAAATTACAAGCCATGCTAAGAAACAGGAAGAGATGGATCAGGCAAATTATCCAAATGATCAAAGCAAATATCAATGAAGAGATATAGCATTTAATAATTATTCAATGATAATCACATAACATTCTTAAAACAATTCAATGAATTGAAACAAAATATGACTAAAGAGAACAAGGATATTAAGCAGAGACTGGGTGAGCATAAGAACATTTGAAAGCCTACAAAGAAAAATAACAGCATTTATGGGAATAAAAGACACATGGATGAGATTATAAATGCATTAGATGCGTATAAGAGTAGATTTGACTTGCTTGAAGAAAGAGTTGTGATTTCAAAGACAGAACATCTGAACTGGAATAAACAGGAAACTAGAAAGTAAAGACAAATGAAAAAATGGACAAGGGATACAGGGAACTGAATGACAATGCAAAATGTACAAACATACACATTATTGGTATCCCAGAAGAAGAGGAGGATATAAAAGGGGCAGAAATAATATATGAGGCAATAATGGCCAAGATCTTTCCAACCCTTATGAAAGATATAAATATCAATATCCAAGAAGGACAAGGCACACAAACAGAGTAAATATGAATACACCTTCAACAAGACACCTACTATTCAAAAGGACAGATATCAGAGATAAAAAGAGAATTCTGAACCAAGCAAGAAAAACGCAAATCATCACATAAAAAGCATCCTCAAAAACTTTAAGTGCAGATCTCTCATCAGAAATATTGGAGGTGAGAGATCAATATCAGGTACTAAAAGAGAAAAACTGCAAGAGAATTGAGCAAATATCTTAAGATGAATTAAAAAGAGAACATTTCTGTACACCTACAATGAGCAAAATGGGGATGAAATCAAGAAAAATAATCCCTTTACAATAGCAACAAAAGAATCACATACCAACGAATAAATTTAACCAACGATGTAAATGACTTGTATGCAGAAAACTATCCAACACTATTAAAGGAAATCAAAGACCTAAATAAATGGAAGAATATTCACTATTCATGGATAGGAAGACTAAACATCATTAAGATGTCTATCCTACCAAAACTGAATTACACATTGAATGCAATCCCAATAAAAATCACCACAGCATTTTTAACAGAATTGGAAAAAACACTAAGTATAAAATGTATTTGGAAGGGCAAGTGGCCCCAAATATCTGAAGACATACTGAAAAAGAAAAGTAAAATCAGATGAATTATACTACCTGACTTTAAAACATACTACAAAGCTATAGTGGTCAAAACTGCATGGTATTGGTGCAAGAATAGACATATTGGTCAATGGAACAGAACTGAGAGTTCTGATATAGATCCTCATATATATATCCAATTGATATTCAATAAGGCCACCAAGCTCACACAACTGGGAGAGAATGGCCTCTTCAACAAATGGTGCTTGGAAAAATGAATATACATACCCAAAAGAATGAGAGTGGAACACCACCTCAAACCTTATTTAAAAATTTACTCAAGGTGTATCAAAGACCTAAATATAAGAGCCAAGACATAAAGATCATGGAATATAATGTAGGGAAGCATCTACAAGTTCTTGTAGTAGGAAATGGTTTCATGAATTTGGTACCCACTATAGCTTTGTACTATGCTTTAAACTCAGAATAGCCTGATTTCTCCAATTTTGTTTTTCTTTTTCAATTTTTTTTGCATATTCAGGGCCCTTTGTCCTTCCAAGTAATTTTTTTTCATAACTAGCTTTTACAATTCCATATAAAATGTTGTTGTAAATTTTATTGGGATTGCATTAAATCTGTAAATCAATTTGGGTGGCCAGATATCTTAATGATGTTTAGTCTTCCAATTCATGAACATAGAATATTCTTCCGTTTATTTAGGTCCTCTTTGAACTTCTTTCACAATTTTGCATTGTTTTCTCTCTACAAGTCCTTTAATTCTTTAGTTAAGTTTATTCCTAGGTATTTGTTTCTTTTCATTGCTATAGTAAATGAAAAGTTTTTGCTCATTATTGATGTACAGAAATGTTACTGATTTTTGACTGTTGAACTTATATATTGCCACTATATTGAACTTTTTATCAGCTCTAGAAGTTTTGTTGTAGATTTCTCAGGCTTTCTATGTATAAGATTATGTCATCTGCAAATAATGAAATTTTATTTCTTCTTTAACAATTTGAATGCCTTTATATTTTTTCTTGCCTAAATGCTCGAGCAAATGCTTCAAACACAATGTTAAATAAGAGCAGTGACAGTGGGCACCCTTGTCTTGTTTTAGATAATAGATGGAAAACCTTTAGTATTTCACAATTTAATATGATGTTAGCTTTGTGTTTTACATACATACCTTTATCAGGTTGAGGAAGATTCCTTCCAGTCCTATCTTTGAAGTGTTTTTATCAAGAAAAGATGTTGTATTTTGTCAAATGCTTTTTCTGCATCAATTGAGATGATCATATATTTTTATTTTTTCTTTCAATGTGTTAATGTGAAATACATGGATTGATTTTCTTATATTGAGCCATCCTTACATAACAGGGATGAAACCCACTTGGTCATGGAGTATAATTCATTTGATGTGTTGTTGAATCTGATTAGCAAGTATTTTGTTAATGATTTTAGCATCCTGGTTCATTAGAGAGATTTGTCTGCAGTTTCCCTTCCTTGTGGTATATTTATGTGGTTTTGTTATTAGGGTGATGTTGCCATCATAGAATGAGTGAGGCAATGTTCTCTAAACTTCTATTTTTTTGGAAGAGTTTAAGCAGGATTCATGTTAGTTCTTTTGAGAATGATTAGTAGAATTCACCTATGAAGCCATCTGATCCTGGGCTCTACTAAGTTGGGAGGTTTTTGTTGACTACTTCAATCTTGTTATTTTTGATTGGTTTGCTGAGTTCATCAATTTCTTCTTTCATCAATGTTGGCTGTGTGTGTGTTTCTACATGCTTTAGATATAAGGTTTAATTAGTCTTAAACCTTAACCCAAAGATCAAGCAACACCAACAAAAAAATAGGTTAATGGAACCTCTTCAGAATTAAACACTTTTGCACTGCAAAGGACATTACCAAAAGGTGAAAGTAGAGTGACTTCAATGGGAGAATATATTTGGCAATAATGTACTTGAAAGGAGTTTAATGTCTATGATATATCAAGAGTTCATACAAGTCAGTAATAAAACACAAAAGACTTGAAAAGACAGATATCTAAAGAAGAAATACAAAAGGTGAAGAAACAATGTGCAACATCACTAGCAATTAGGGGAATACAAATCAAAACTATTATGAAATAGCATTTCACACCTATTAGACAGGCTACTACTAAAAAGTGAAAAAACTGTAAATGTTGGAAAGAATATGGGGAGATAGGAATGCTTATTCACTTTTGGTGGGAATGTAGAATGTACAGTCACTCTGGAGGACTCTTTGGCAGTTCCTAACAAAGTTGAATAAAGACTTGCCATGGGACCTGGCAATACCACTGCTAGTTATATACCCAGAGGAACTGAGAGTAGTGACACGAATAGATATCTGGACACTGATGCTCATATTGGTGTTATTCATGACACCTTGGAAACAACCTAGTTGTCCATAAACTGATGAACGGATATGCAAGTTGTGGTGTATACTCACAATGGAATACTGTGCAGCACTAAGAAGTAAGGAAGTCATGAAGCCTATCACATCATGGATGAAACTGGTGGATATTATGTTGAGTGAAGCAAGCCAGACACAAAAGCATAAATACTGTATGTTTACACTATTATGAACTAAATATATTATTTAAACTCATGGAATTAATAATTAGAATATAGGTCACTAGAAAATAAGTGAAGGTAGAGAAATAACCAATTCTTTGTAGAATTGGTTAACAGGTTGTTTGTAAATCTTTGGAAATGGATGGAAATTGTGATAGCACATCATGGTGTATAGTAGAGCAATTATATGGGTATCACAGTGATTGAAAGGAAAAGCCTAAGGATATTATTATTACTAGAAGGAAAGCTAAAAAATTAACGTGGAACTGTACAATATACTTTAACTTTAAGTAAAATACAAATTTGGGTTATATTGCCTATATGACTGTTTTTACAAAATATACATAAAAGTAAACACGAGAGAAGGAAACAGAATAGCAGCTATGTATGGAAGGGGACACATAGAGAGATTGAGAGGTGATGTGGTTTGTTTGTTTGTTTTGTTTTTGTTTATTATTACTGGAATAATGAAAATATTTCAGTAATAATAATGGAATAATAATAATAATGAAATGCTCTAAAATTGATTGAAGTGATGATTGCACAACTACGTGATTATACCAAATAACATTGATTGTCATTTGTTATCCATTGGATGGATTTATGCTTAATTAATATGTATCAGTAAAATAGATCTGTTAAATAAAATCAGAAAACAAAAAGTGGTGCAGAGAATATAGAGAAACAGGGACAATCTTTCACTGTTGGTGGGAATGAGGAATGGTGCAGCCTCTGTGGAAAACAGTTTTGTGGTTACTCAGGAATCTAAATATAGAACTCCTGTATGATCTGGCAATCCTTGTACTAGGAATATATGCAGAAGAACTTAAAGCAACATGAAAAGACATTTGCACACCAATATTCATAGCAGCATTATTCACCATTGTCAAAAGATGGAAATAACCCATGTGTCCGTCAAAGAATGAATGGATTAAACAAATGTGGTATGCACATTCAATGAAATACTATGCTTTTGTAAGAAGAAATGAAATTGAGACACATGCATGAAGCTTATGGACATTATGCTAAATGAAATAAGCCAGATAAAAAAGACAAATATTGCATGGTCTCACTAATATGTAATTAATAAAAAGAATAAATACATGGAGTTAAAGCCTAGACTATAGGTTATGAGGAGATAGGATGATGAGTCACAAGGAGTACTGAGGCTTAATTTACATAAAATTTTTAATTAGCTTGACTGTAAAATTGTGGAAATGGGTAAAGTTGATAGTAACACATTATAGAGAGTATAACTAACACTGCTGGTTTACAAGTGGGATTGTGGTTGAAAGGAAGTACTCTAGGGATGTAAATATCAATTTAAAGAAAACTAGAGGATAATCTAGGGACTGAATAATATAGTGAACCTGGAGGTGGATGAGGATTGTGGTTGATAAAATAAACACAAGAATGTTCTTCTATGAACTAAAACAAATGTATGTTACTATTAAAATGCGGTAAGAATATAGGGATCCATGGGAAAAATTCAGTTAATGTAAATTATGGGTTACAGTTAATACCAATATTGTAATACTCTTTCATCAATGTCAAAGAAGGTACTGTATCAACAGTAAGTGTCAATAATCGGGGGTTATGTGATTTTTTTCTTTTGGACTAAGGAAAATGTTCAGTGGTTTACTGGGGTGATGACTGCACAGCATTGTTATGAATGTGAGAGCCACTGAGTGTACACTTTGGATAGAATATACAAGGCATGGTGCACACAGTGAACCATGTGACTGAAAAAAGACTTTGGTTACCAGTTCAAATATGAGTGTGTTCTTTCATGAACTATAACTAATGGACAATAATACATAGTGTTAATAATAGGGGGTGTATGGAAAAAATATACCAAGTGTATGCTATGGACCATAGTTAGTGGTAATAGACTGATCATATTCTTTCATAATCTATAACAAATTTTCCACAACAATGTAAGGTATTGGTGAAGGGGTGATTTATGGATATTCTGCATATTATGCATAATGGTTTTGTGAGCTCCCAACTTCTCTAGTAAAAAAATAATTAATATTTCCAGACAGATATCTTGATCTTTAGTTGTTGGTACATTTAATATAATTATGACTATAATCAAATTTAAACCTACCATATTCCCTTGGGAATTTTACATATTTTACAAATATTTTCAAACATGTTTGCCCATTTTATGAGGTTGTTTTCTTTTTATTATCACGTGTTAAATATTCTTTATAATTCTAGACATAATTCTTTGTTAGATTTATGTTTTGCAAATCGTTTATTCCAGCATGATTTTTCTCTTAATTTTCTTAAGAGTATCTCTTTTTATTTCAATATTGCATAGCCTGGGTTTCTGTAGCTTAAAAATAATTCTTGATATCAGGTGTTATGTGTCTTCCAAATTGGTTTTAATTTTCAAAAATTGTCTAGCTGTTTACATATTTTACTTTTCCATACAGGGGTTACAGTCAGCATATCAATTTGAAAAAGAAAAGTCTACCGAGTTGTTCAGTAGATTGCATTGTGCACATTATTGAAAATTTTCTGGTGAAAAATTTCCTCCATTCCCTCTCCCTTCCTCAAATTTTCCTGAGACAATCTATTTAAAAATTACAGTTCAGTGTATTAGAATAAACTGAAGACAAACTAAGGACAAATATTTTATAAATATTAAAATAAATCTAAAAACAAACCATAATATGAAGACTATGACAATATATGTCCAAAATGTTGTAAGGGATCAACAAGGAAAAAATATTGTTAAATTTAATTTCTATGTGTCAAAAAACATTCTGCTAAGAGAAGCCAAAATAAAGACATTCCAAACCAAACAAAAATGGACAGAACTTTTCAGAGGTACAGGATGGAATGAAGATTAATAGAGTGCATTAGAGCAAAGGTTGAAAACTTCTTTTATTATATCAGAAGTGAAAATGTCTCAGGTGTTATGATTATCTGCCTGGAAACATATTGAATCACCTGAAATCTTAAAGCAGTGAGAAGATTTCCTAAGGTAGTGAGTTGGGTACTAATATGCTTAAATAGCACACATAGGAGGAAAGGACATTAAGAAGAAATAATACAAGAAAAGATTCATTTATAAAATAATAAGAAAGCACGAAGTTGTCAGAAATACATTTATGCTAAAAGAATAAAATGATAAGCTAATCTTGAAATACAAAGAATATTATTGAGAAATTTTAGGTCCTCCTTTTGGGGAAAAAAAGCCTTATTTTCTTAATGATTTCAATTCACCCTAGTTAGATGGTGCATGTCATATGATTCTCAAAGTGTAAGTTCTGGAGGAAAACATGGTGAAAACTTTGAAACACTGGCTTAGGGGGGTTTTTCTGACTCAGGTTTAAAATATAAGAGACAAAAATAAATGAAAAATTATACAACTAAATGAAAACAAAATAATTTTTCAAGAAAACATAAAGAAGAATTAAAAACTGGCAATTGGGTAAAATATTTGAAACTCTGATTAACCAATAATTAATGGTTCTTATAAAAATATTGATATCAAGAAGAAAAAGCACAATAACAAAACTGAAAATGAAAAAAGCATGCAAATAAAAAAATACGTATTTTTACACATACCAAATGCAAGTAACACTGACTCCTAAATATATAGATTAAATACCATAATTTTTCTTAATTAAAATATTAACTAAAAACATCCAAACATTTTTCACCGATCAGATAAACAAAATCCAACATTTTGAAAATTATCTCTTAATAAACTGCAGAGTAAATGCCATTCTTTCATGGCTGTTGGACATTAAACATGGCTGCTAGAGGTACAAATTTTAGTGTTCCAATTGAGTACAATTTTTCAATTTTTATTAAATTTATTAATGAATTTTATCTTGTACTAATAATTAAACATCTGAAATTAATCATATGAACACATACACACATTTATACAAACACATACACACACATACACATTTATGTTTAAAACATTTACAGAAGTTTGTATGTTGCAGTCCTTGAAATTTCAGAAATGAAATATTTGGAGTGTCCAATATTGAGTTTACTTTTAAATTAAAGAACATTCAAAATATTTAATAAAAAATAAATGTTCTCTTCCTCATATCAAATATACTGTAAATTATATATATATACCCATGCATTTGTGAATATTTACCTTTAATATGGTGTTGAATTTTGAAACATGTGGCATGGTTCAAATTTAGATATAAAATGAAATTATGTGAATTAAATCACATGGTATTATAATCATATAGGATATACGAAATTGTGCTGAGCAAAATTTGAGTGAAATGTACCTGGGGATTGGAAGAAGGTGATTCACTGAACTTTAAGTTTTTCAGTGAGGCCAAGGAAGATTCCTTAAGAAAGATATGCATTAGGGGAGATCCTGCAGGACAAGTAAACAGCCAGATTTTTGGGTGGGGAGAGTATGTCTGGTGGAATGACCAGCTTATCCAAGATTTTCTTAGGAAGGATCATTGCAAGTTTATGTTGATAAGACAAATAGTTTGGGTTTAAAGCTGACAATTGTAGGAAACTTGGAGATAAGAGAAGTAGTGCAGAGTCCCTAGGTCAGGATTAGCAGTTTAGTTTATATTGTTAAAACAATGCAAAGGTAATGATAAGTTTTAAGAAGGAAGGAAACAAAATATATTTAATGTTAGAACAGTTCCCTCTAGTAGGGTCATGGAATATGTTTGGCAAGATGATGTAAGGAGAAGTGGACAGACCCATGAGGAGATGACTGTGGCAGCTAAAATACAGATATAGGAAGCTCAGATTCCAGTATGGGTATTGGAGATGGAACTATGTTAATGTAATCCAAAAGAATTTGGTAGCAAAAATAAGCAAGTATTAGTGATTGATTGGCTATCAACAATGAGTGAGACAACTAGAAGAATTCTAAGGTGTTGATTTTTCCAACTTAATTCGGTACAAGCCCACTACATAAGATAGTGTTATTATATAAAGTTTTACTTGGTGGTAAAATAAAACTGAGTTTAACTTTGTACATGCTAACTTCCACAGTTAAATCCTGTACTAAGAAAATGATCAGTGAAGCAGACAGATATTTTGCATGGAAATTCAGCACAGTCACATTTTAAAAGAACATACATGAATACAAACTTAATATTCAAAATATAAATAACTTATTTTAGCAAATTTACACCACAGAATTAC
This sequence comes from Cabassous unicinctus, assembly GCA_029593785.1. Classification (NCBI taxonomy): domain Eukaryota; kingdom Metazoa; phylum Chordata; class Mammalia; order Cingulata; family Chlamyphoridae; genus Cabassous; species Cabassous unicinctus. Next base: position 21,621 of record JAQZBX010024507.1, read on the forward strand.
ATAAAGCCAAAGAAATCATATGGTTAACAATAAATTACTAATATGAGAACCTACTTAAGTAGTTATAAAGAGTAAATTTTTAAAAATAAATATATACATGCCTATTCAACCCAGTCGGTAAAAATATGCACATCCGAAATTACTATCAAGATTTAAGAAACAGTAGGTAAAAAATATTTTCTTCTCTTTGTATTATTGCTTGTCTTTAGCTTTCAGAATTTTCTTCAAATACTATCTCCTTTTATAATCAAAATAAAATAAAATATATACTTTTTCTCTTAATTTGACTCACTGTCTCCTGAAGTTTCCATTTTGTTTTGGACTATTTTTTATTAACTTGTGATTTTATTTTATTCACTCCAAGATTCAGAATCATCAGCTTTAATGCTTACTTCCTAAAGAAAATGTGATAACTAATTTTATTGCCAAATTGCCCATTTCCAGCAAAACCACCCTTATTGCATTTACTGCATTTTTAAAAAGTTCTAAGAATTTACAAAAATAAAATATCAGGATAAAATGAATGGATGGGACAATCAAACTTCTTATCTAAGTTTTCAAAGTTGAATTGATTTTGTGATCCTTGATCTCAGTTTGATGTAGGTTGCTCACCCACAGGTCCTGATTTGCCTTAGCAAAAGAAGGAAATATAAAATTTTAAAGACGTGAAGGTGACAAAGAGAAAAGTGAAGTCAATATGAATATATTAACATATATTCCCAAGGATTCACATTTTGGAAAGATAATTACCATTAACAAGTTAAGGGAATCTCTCTTCAGTTAGAAATTCATGCAGGTTTGCTATTCTCTGATTCAGAATATTTCACTGTTATTCTGTTAGTTTGTGTATATTTTGTATATATTTTGTTTGTTTGATATTTTGATGGAAATAGTTTAAGAAACATGTATGGCATAATTTTCACATTTATAGGTAGAGGTAATATTGAAACAGTATTCATGAATTTGTACCTCTTTTAAAATGAAAACTTATTAGGCAATCAGAAAAATTATTTACTATAATTTTAATATATTGTGTTGTCATATGCAAAAATTGAATATGAGAAAAATTTCAAATATTTGTATATGCCACAGGCTCTTAGTTTCATTTTATTCTTTTATCATTAAAATTGATTGTTTAGGGAGCAGTGTGGCTCAAGTGATTGAGCTCCTGCCTCCCACATAGGAGGTCCCAGGTTAGGTTCCCAATGCCTCCTGGAAAAGAAAAATGAACAACAAGCAAGACAAATGAAAAAGATACAGATCATTATATATTTTGTCACAACTTACAAAATTGTGTGGGACAGACTTTAAACTATAATGTAAACTATAAATCACACTTAGTGGCAATGCTCCAATATGTGTTCATCAATTGTAACAAATGTACCACAGTGATGAAGGATGTTGTTAATGAGGGAAAGTGTGGGAGGGGTAGGGAGTGGAGCAAATTGGAATGCCTTATATTTTTTATATAATATTTATGTAATCAAAAGCATTAAAAATAAAAAAGTATTAAAAATATAGATAATAAATCACATAATTTATCCAAAAAATAAAATAAAAAATAAAAAGTCAGGGAAGTCAATGTGGCTCAGTGGTTGAGTGCCAGCTTCCCACATACGAGTTCCTGGATTCAATCCCCAGTCCTCAGTGCCACAAACAAACTAACAAACAAAAATTGATTGTTTAAAACCTTGGTAGCTTAAAATAATGCTTCTTAAAATTTAATGACTATACCAGTTACCTGGGGATCTGGTTAAAAAGGCGATAGATTTTTCACTCATGAGATTTAAGATGTGGCCTGAGATTGTGTGTTTCTCAGAAGCCCCCAGATGGCCCTCATGTTGCTGGTCCACAGATGACATTTTGAGTAGGGAGGGTTTAGGGCCAATTCAATGGTGCACACTCATTTTAAAAAGCTGGATTGGGCAATCTTTCTTCCAGCACACTTACTTTCCATTTAGGTCCTAAACTGTACTAAAATGCACTGAAAATTGTAAACCTTTTTTATTCACATAAGAGGAAGATACATAATAATGGGAAATAGTTACATTTTTCTTCTCTAAATTCAAATAATATCTGCTGAATCAATTGGCTGCATGGAAATCTAAGGTTTATAGTGATTTTACCATGTTAGATATCCCATTCTTGTACTCTGTTATTCTTAGTCTTCCTTTATTTCCCTCCACTTATTAATCATGGACTCATTTATTCACAGTTTTATATTATAGGGAAAACCTGATTATCTGATATTTTTGTCTATTTTTATATGTATATGGTTATGGGCATAATGAAATACACAATGCAAAAGACTACTTCACAACTAAATAATTTGTGTTTAATGCTTATATTGAGTACATTTTAGAGTAACAAAGAGTTTTTATTAGCCTATCTGAAAGATTGAAGAGCACAGCTCCCTTTATTAGAAACTATTTCTTTTTATGGATCATGGATGATGCTACTACATTTATTATGCAAATATTCATCTTATACATTGTATGAGAGTAAACTAGATTATTTTCTGTTTATGAAAGCCTTCTGGAAAGGGAACTTGTGATATTTCTCTTTTTATCACTATGGCATTATACTATGGTATCATTAAACAAAATAAGTATAGAATAACTATTTGAAAATAATTCAAACTGAAAAGTAAAGTTCAGAGAGATGTGCATATTATATGGTATCAATTTCATAATATAATAATTTTCAATACTTACAATTTTCAAAGGTAGATTGGAAACCCACTCTAAATTGCTCCATTTAATGGATCTCTGAAAACACCTGTGTGTTTCAAACTACAAGCAGTCCTTTTCATGTTAGAACTTCCTTCACATCCTTATCTCTCAAGGTGTACTCGGTAGACCCCCAGAGAAAAATAAGTAGTACTGTGTTATACAACCTAAAAGAGATATGGTGACCACCTGTGAAGGCATGTAGCCAACATTTTAGGCACTATAGCAATGGTGAACCAGATTTCTTTTTTTTGTTTGTTTTAAAGATTTACTTATTTATTTATTTATCCACCCCTTGCTGCTTGTGCTTGCTGTGTCCATTTGCTGTGTGTTTTCTCCGTGTCTACTTATCTCCCCCTTGCTGTGAGGTCCCGCTTCATCAGCCCACTGTGCTACGCAGGCTAGCCTGCCCTCACAAGGAGGCCCCAGGAAGCGAACCTGGGGCATCACACATGATAAACAGGGTCTCTATGGATTGAGCCACACCTGCTTCCTGTTGTGAGGTCTTGCTGCATCAGCCCACTGGGCTGTGCAGGCCAGCCTGCCCTCACAAGGAGGCCCCAGGAAGCGAATCCGGGACCTCCCATATGGTAAACGGGAGCTCTATCAATTGAACAACACCCGCTTCCCTGTGAACCAGATTTCTAAGAACAAATTTCCTAAGAAAATATATGTTGGTGTCTGGAATATGGAATCCATGAGAAAATGTAAATGTGAGGACATTTCCTGTGAGGGGTGGCAGGTACACAATGAGAAACATCACAAATAATGTGAGCTGCTGTTAGCGAACACCAAAAATTAAAGGGAATTGAACTCCTTCACTGCTGTTTGGTTTGTAACACCCATATTTCATCTTCTCTGATATGGATTGAATCAATAAAGGCCAGGAAGGTGATAGATCAACAAGAACAATAATTGGATATTGTCATATTTATTTTTTAATGATGATAATGGATCCCTAACAATAACAGAAAATATTACTTGAGAAAAATATGGCATCATTCCAAACATTGATTTCTCTCATTTGTTTCTCAAACTAAATTTCCAAGATAAATATTCCCAAAAATCCACATTTTACAGATGAAGAAACTGAGGGCATAAGTAGCATTCCCACAGTTACAAAACTCAAGTGGTGAGACTGATTTTGAAACTAGCAGGTGATTTAAAAGAGCACAATGTTCACTAATACTTGTAATATTGTTATGTAGAAGCACATGACATTGTCCCATCATTAAAGCATGATTGGAAAATCAACAGCATAAAGCAGGCCAGAGGCCAGGAAATGGGCCTCCTGTACTGGAGCTCCCCAACCACATGAGGAACTCCTCTGAGACAAAGCAGTACATACACTTTAAACTATATAACCCATGATTTATCTTATCAGTTGATGATGGGACAATGTCATATTCTTCCACATAACAACATTACATGTGTTAGGCATTGGTGGGAGACCAGTACATGGATTAAACTCTATTAATCGTGGACCCATTTATTCAAAGTTTTCAGAAAACAAAACAATGATAGGATTCAAAGTATACATGAAAGAGTTTTTGGTTTTAAAATTTATGTTAAATTCTCTAATCTACTTGTTTGTTTTAAGAATCATTATGCCCACACATATTCCCGCAGTGGTTAGGAATAGTCAAATAAATGAACTTAAGAAGAGTTAGAAACCTTTTGAGAAATAGCAGATTATCAGTAGCCATGTTAGAATACATGTTCTTTAGTGACAGAATATTGAGTTGATAAATATAAAGTAAAATATTTTCTTAGTATTCATTAAAATAATATATATGTAAAGTATCTTTATTTTACTTTTATTTACCAAGTCCCTGAAGTAAAGTCACATACTTGAAAACCCCTATATCATGAAAAAAAAAATACAGCTGAACTTAACTTGGAGACATTTGAGTTCATGTCTACAATATATTGTTTTAATCATTTATGGACGTTTTAAATCATAAAATTCTACTGAAAACTATAGACTTTAAATCACATATTAAGTCTTTCTATGGTGTAATGTTGATACAATAAATAATGTTTTAAGATATATATAAATAATAGGAATTATGAATTAGGCTTATTTGAAGGTCAAGAAATATTTGTGTGGTTAGAGTAGACATATTCTTGTATTTCTGCAACAAGCTATTTATATTAATCCCCTAAAATATGCTAAGACTTGTATCATATTTGTTTGGTTAAGAAAAATAAAATTATAATATTTGCTGTTTATACAATTGTTCAAATATATTTTTGTTAGAAATAGATCTAGAATCTATAATTTAGGTAAACTGCTTGCATGAAAGGGCTTGAAATATATATATTTTTTATTTTTCATTATTTTGATTCTCTGATTCTTTAAGAGAAACTTTAAAATTTATATTATTTAGGTAACAACAATGATCTAAGGGGTTTCTTATTCCTCTTATGAAAGGGATATTGTTGGTTAATATTCTTCCAGGAGCCAATACATAAAAGATAAATTAACTGTTTGAAAAGAATATAAGTAGAGCTTTGACAACACAATCAAGCCAACATCATACAATGGTGACATTCTCTTTCTTTTTCCTAAGACATATCATGTTTACTTAATTCTACCTGTACCAAATTAGGATTAGACACTTCATATCTATACTTAGGTGTGATTGGAGGGTAGAGAAAATTAATTCTAAACTAATTAATATTTTTTACAAACACAAAAATAACACAACTGTGAAATCAAGAAATTTATACAGAATTTTTATTTATTTTGTGGTTTTAATTTTCAAGTTTTAATCATTTCTCTTATGTGCTAAATGAATGCTTGTGGAATTACATTGACTCTGCTTATGGAAATACCTAAAACCATAAATAAATGTGCAGTTATTTGGTCTATATCACCATTAATTCCAAGACAAGTGCAGAACAACATGATTATTTCCATAGGTATATTCATAGTCTGTAATTTGTTTGGCTATTTTTTTCTGGAATGGAATATTATTATTTAAATTTTCTTATACATACTTCCTGCCAGTAATGCTAAGTATTGAATTTTATACATCATTTGATTGGATCGGAGGGAAATAAACTAAGATATTGTCTCACTGCTGGTGGCCGGGGTTCCATTAGCATTGACCCTGTATCACAGAATGTCACATGGCATCTTTGCTGTAAATGCCAAATCTCTGTTTGTTTGTTTTTTCAGAGACATTTTCTTCCTAGTCACCAATGTGCTGGGGAAACCATGGCCTGAGATTCCCTTTGTGAGAACTATATTATATTTTAGGACTTCACATAGGCTTCCTGAGGGATTTCTTTTGGTTTGGGTCATGGTGGTCTTTCCCTGGGAGTAGAGAAAGAGCAAAGAAATTACAGCGGGTATTAGCAATGTCTCCACAGGTCCTGAAAGAAGAGCCTCCTAAATGGCTTAATTGGCTGCCATTATTGGCAATATTCATGCTTCAAAAGATGATTGCAGAATAAAGTCCCTCTGTATTAGCCAGGGTCCTCTAATGAAAGAAAACCAACATTAGTTATACATATATATCATAATGTATATCACACATATAAATAATATGAGTATTTTTAATCAAAATTGGCTCCTGTGACTGTAGAAATGGGCAAGAACAAATTCCATAGAGCAGGTTGTAAATGAGAGCTCCAATGAAGCTATCTGATGAATTCCCCAGGAGAAGTTGGACAGCTGAATTAATGGTGGACACTCTCCATTCTGACTGCTGAAATCATCAATTCTCATTTTAAAGCCTTTTCTCATTGTTGAAAGAAATTTCTAAATTGATTATAGATATAATTAGCCATAGATGCAATTTACTGAAGATTTAAACCCTCACAGTAGCTTTCATGCCAGTGCTTGCTTGACCAAAAATCTGGACACCATAACTTAGTCAGCATGACATGTAAACTTAAGCATCACAATCCACACCATGTCAAGTTGGCATCAATACACATCTCCTTAAACAATATTAAATCTCTAAATAAAAACAATAACAGTCATAATTTCACCCAACAATACTCAAATATCTTGCAAGCAACTGAAAAAAACTTAAATTTCCCCAAATAAGATGCAAGTCCTTGGGTAACATTCAGCCCTATATTTGGTATCATATAACTTAAATACAAGTCACAACATTTATTAAGGGAGTGTTAATATACCCTTGAGGTAAGACAGTAAATTTATATTTCTGGCTATATCAGCTGAAATCAAACTGTTTCTGGTGGTCTTTGCTAACAGCTATTGAATAATCTTAGCACCTTTAAAAATACATATATAAATATATATATATAATAACATTTATGTAAACAAATGCACATATATGCATATGTATTTATATATCATTTTAAAAATATTTGTATGTATTGTGAAAAATTTGATTTTTACCCACAATAAAAAAATAATAATAAAATAAAATAAAAACGATAGAGAAAAAAAAAAAAGCATTTGCCAAATAAATAGCTGCAAATCAGCTACCAGGGAATGTGTTGATTTTCTCAAGAAATGATATCACATCTGGAAGAGCAGCAATTGGAGTTGCCACATGGTTAAGTGTATGATACTCCATTGTTATCCTCCAAATCTATATGCTTTCTGCACAGGCCAAATTGGAAATGAATGGGCACGTGATGGAAATCACTGCAACTACTTCCTTCAAGTCCTTGATGGTGGCACTAATCTCGGTAATCCTTCCAGGAATGTGATATTGCTTTTGCTTTTCTATTTTGCTAGGGAGAGGCAGTTATAGGGGATTCAAGTTGGCCTTTCCTACCATAATAACCCTCACTTTACAAGTCAGGTAACCAATGTCAGGATTCTGACAGTTGCTGATAAAGCCTATTCCCTTTATATATTCTGGACTAATAACCTCATAAGAGTTCTTAGGACCCACTGGACACACTGAGAGATAGGTCTGAACTAAAACAATCTCACACAAAAAACCAACATCAATTCCTTAATAGATTGAAGGTATAAAAGATACATACTCATTTATGTTTACACTACATTTAACAGCAACAACAACAAAAAATCCAAAAAGACTACCCAAAGTATCACCAAGCCTAACATTGACAAATGCATTGTGGAATGTTCACACGATGAAATAAAATACAGGAACTGGTATAAATTAAATACAATTGTGGTAAACAAAGGAGATGAATAGCACCAACATAACATTCTGTGATAGGAGAAACAAAGAGATGCAATACATATAAACTCATTTATATGAATTATGAAAATGTGAAAATAATATGTTCTGATGGAAGTCAGGAAAATGGTTGTCTTTTGATATGGTATTGGCAAAAAGGACCTCTTTGGTTATAGTACATTTTTTTATCTTGCTGCCAGTTACACAAGTGTTCTTGAATTGCAAAAATTCATGAAGCTATCATTTTTAATGAGAACATATTTTAGAAGTTTATTAAACTCAATACCATTATAAAATCAGCAATCATAAAGGAAAAAACCAAGGTGGTTAAAATTCAAGAGAAAAAAGTGAAATCAGAATTTAACGTGTAGGATTTAGACATATAGACTTTTAAAAAGCAATAGGTAGAAATTCCATTATTTAGCTATAAAATAAGACTTATTGATGGTATTATAATTGAAATACATCAAAAGATTTAATAAATCTCTTCTCTTCTTTTCTCTCCTCTTTCCTCTCCCTTTCTCTACCATCTTCTCCCTCTCCTCCTGTCCTCTTCCCTCCCTTCATCTCCTCTGCTCCCCTCTCTTCACATCTCCTCTTCCCCTTTCATTTTCCCTTTTAAAATCTA
>JAQZBX010024508.1:0-30122 GCA_029593785.1 Cabassous unicinctus
CCAGGATCTCCTACATGCGAAGCAGGTGCTCAACCACTGAGCCACACCCGCTCTGCAAGATCTGTTTTAATTACCGGTTTTTTTCAACTCTATAGGCAAATGTACTGTGATTATGATCCAGTTCTTCATGCTAACTTGAGCTGAATTAGGAACTTTCATCTTTAATCTCGTTTACTATTTTGTATTTCTTTCCAGACTACATTTTGTAAAACTTAAAGAAATATAAAATAACTTTTTAAATTCTAAAGAACAAAGGAAAATAGTTCACCTCTTCATTTTCTTAAGGGTTTTAAAATGGAATTATAATAGGAGTTTTTTAGAAATTAATTTTAAGAACTGATACTCCACATACAGTTTTGGAATGTACCAGATATATCAGAATATTAGATAATGTAAGGTTTAAATAATTTTACTATGTTTTAAAGAATTTATTTAAATGATATGTGATAGTTAACTGGATGAATCATTACAAATGCACAGATCAAAACAATAGTTTTAACTTTAAAAATAACTAAAAGGGCTAAGGGTTCTTTTTTTTTTTGCTTGTAGTTTGTATTGTAAGTTATATATTGTCTGTGTAATAACAATAGTCTAACATTGTTGGTTTAGCTATATGTTGGTTTGTTAATTTGACAAATATTGAATATTGATACTGCACTAGATCCTGAGGATACAGACATGAATAGAACAAATAAGGTTTTTGACCTTCATAAGCTTACCAGCTAGTCAGACAGGTGCTTAACAACTAAACCTAACCATTAAATAAATAACAGTAAAAAGTGCAAATTGGTACTGCAACAAAGCTGTGATAAGAAAATAAGAGGAAACATCCACTTAGATTTGGGTGTTTAGGGAAGGGTCTTGATTTGTAATATAGGAGAAATTGGCCAGGCACTTAATAGGTGCTTAGTTTTGTGGGTTTTTTTGTTTTTTTTTAATGTTTCTGTTCTTAGAATTTCAGCTCATGGAAAGCCCTGATACTCGTCTTCGCTCCTTTTTCCTTAGTATGAGTGGCAGCTCCATTTACTCCATTGGTCTCTTTCCCCTTTGAAGCAGCTGACATCTATAAAACAAAATCCCACCTGATCCTGAGGAGAGGGGTGGAATGAGGAACTGACAGAAGCCTAGGATTCTCTTTAGCAATAATAAGAGGTTTCTAATTCCAACTTTGGAAATTTCACCTAAGTGAGTTAGCAATCATAAATAGTGATTCAGTTTAAGAGATTATAAAGACATTTTGAGAAAAGGTGATAGCATTATGTGAAAAAAGTAGAATTTAGAACTTAAAAGTATAATACTAGTAAGGTTAAAAATATCCTTCTATTTAGAAGGATATTTTAATAAGGATATTTAATAGGGAAGTAATTTACTTGTTCCAAAGACATTTTTAGTCATCATTTTCATCTATTTGTGCCAGAATACAATTTATAAAAAATAAAATTTAACTTCTACAGCTCCCTAATCTCTTGTTTTATGGGCCACCTGGAACTGGAAAAACATCCACTATTTTGGCAGCAGCTAGGGAACTCTTTGGGTAAGTTGAAATCTTTTTCTTTTTCCTCTCTCAAGATTTGACACCAAAAACAGGTACTGCTTTTCTTTCTCTAAATATTTGCATTTGATTTCTCTGAGAGGTTGTTGGGTTTGTTTTTATTTCTTAATTTTTTATTAATTCAGTGGGCACATTTCCCTTACTTCTTCCTCAACCGTCCCCACCCCCGAATGAATTAGCATGTCCACATCTTTGTAACCCTCATTCTGAACATTATTCAAATGTTATTTGAATGTACTACAACATAGGGCAGGCATCTCATGATTTTTTTCATCACTTTAACTTTTTTGTTAAAAAGGAGCTCTTCAGGGCCCACCCTGTCTCCAGTCATACTAATAGTTTCAATACTTTCTTAATGATTGCATTCACATATGTGTGGTTGTATGACAGAATCTGCTGTGTCTGATACTACTGACTACCATTACCTCTTCTTGAGTTCCCTTTGCTCTGGACTTCCGAGGCCCGGCCTCTGCAGTAGCCAGGCCAGCACCTTGTCCTCAGTTCCTGTGAGTGTAGGCAGAATAGGTGGCAATTGATGCAGTATGATTCTGTGTACACCAAAAAATTCTCCGTGAGCAGTCTTAGTTTCTTCTCCCTAGATTCACTGTCTTGGCTTAGCCAACCATTCTAGAGGAGCCCTTTTATCTGTATAGTTAAAAGATATATAGCAGCCCAGGATTGAAATCAATGGAGGATACAGCAAGATAGCAAACGCTATCTTGAAAATATATAAGGCCCGTGGCCCAAAGGTTCATCTGAAATCCTACATATGAAACCACCAAATAAAGAAGAATAAATAGTTCTGTCAAAATGGAAAGGAGAACAAAGGGGAAAGCTGCTTTGTGCCCAATATTGTATTTGACAGCAACCTTTTATGTCAAGGAAGTTATAAAAAAGCATTTTTATTATAGCTTATTCTGGAGCTAGTCAGCCAAGAATATATAACTTTGTTGTATATTTTATAAAATAATTATAAAATAATGTTTGTCCTCACAGAACTAAAAGAACTTATTTTAATTGCAAATTCTATATTTAATAAATATGGTTTTAAAAATAGAAAATATATACACAGAGCTTCCTAAATACTTATGCACATACAAAAATACTAAGAGTATCATGTTAACTGGGAAAATAAGACAAAACTGTATAGATCAACTCTTGTTTTTTTTTTTTTAATTTCAAAAAATATATTTGTAGAAAAATGACTGGAGGAATGTTTTCAAAACAGTGTTTTGACAGATGTGTCAGTCTTTTCTCTTTTTCCTCAGCTTTTTCTGCAGTGAGCATATACTACTTTTATTAAACTCACTCAAAAACTATTCATGTGTTTTAATTGTTTAGTTTTCCTTGTAGAAAACTTTCCAGTGGAAATAATTCAACATGTACTGTATTGCATCGTTTAAAACTGCAACATTTAAAACTATCTAAATGTCTTAACAATAGAGGAATGTTAAGTAAATTAAGTAATTGATGATACAGTCATAGGATGGAATGTCAGACAGCTATTAAAATGGCATTCACAATGGTTTCAATGACATGGTAAGATGTTTATGTTACAATGCTAAGTGGAATATTGATTTAAAATTTTATTTTGTGATGTCATCTATTTTTTTTAAATGCATGGGAAAAAAAGACAAAATGTTAACTGTATGTCTCTACAAGAGAAAGAACACAGAAGTGATTGTGTCCCTTCTATCAATATTGTTTACTAGGTGGATTTTAAACTACTACAAAATGTACAAATGTTAAATATGGTGTAAACCTGGGTTTCTTGTGTGCTTGCGCTATGCTGTTTCATATTTTGTTTTGTCATAGGCCTGAACTTTTTCGATTAAGAGTTCTTGAGTTAAATGCATCGGATGAACGTGGAATACAAGTAGTTCGAGAAAAAGTGAAGAATTTTGCTCAATTAACTGTATCAGGAAGTCGGTCAGAGTAAGTTTTCCCTTTCCATAGCATGTCATTGTATTTGTTTTAAATGCATGTTTGTGCTAAATTTCCAACTCCTTTTTTATGTTAGATTACATTTTTGTGTAAATTATTTAAGCCCAGAAATGACTTTACCATTATAATAGCTGTGATGTATAGCTGTGAAAGCTTTTTATTGATATTTTGTTTAAGTAATATTAAACAAATTTTGTAGTTTGGTGGTACACTCATAAAAATCTTGATGTTTGCAATTGTGTTAGAAGAGAAAAAGTTATCTCCCCTTTCTGTCAGATATCTTAAGATTCGCATATTTCATAGTCAGAGTGCCTGTATAAGTTCTTGTCCAAACTAGGAAAAGTTTAGAGTGAAAGGAAGTATTATTAATAATTAACATAGGGACGCGGATGTGGCTCAAGCAGTTGGGTGCCTGCCTCCCACATGGGAAGTCCCAGGTTCAGTTCCTGATGCCTCCTAAAGAGACAAGCAAGACAGTGAGCTGACGCAACGGGCTGGTGCAGCAAGCTAATGCAACAAGATGATAAAACAAAGAGACACAACAAACAGGGAGCAGAAGTGCCTCCGGCGATTAGGTGCCTCCCTTCCACATGGGTGGTCCGAAGTTCGGTTCCCCATGCTTCCTAAAAAGAAGACAAGCACACAACGAACCGACACAGAGGGCAGACAGCGAGCGCAAACAACTAATTTGTTATATCTGCTATGAATTAATGCAATCAGAACCTCTTTAGTACACAATTTCCTCCTATGTGAAATGACGAATGGGATTGTGGACTAAAAACCTCTCTCAGTTTCTTTCCACCTTTCAGATTTAAAACTGTTTTCTTGGTATAATTTTCAGCCAGTTGTGTTAATGTCATTTTTGGTGGGAGAAAAGCCTGCATGACAGATTACCAAAAATCAATGTACAGAAAGTAAAAAGACAACCTATAAAATAGGAGAAAAATATTTGCAAATCATGTATCTGATAAGGGGATTGTATCCAGAATATATCAAGAACTCTTCCAACTCAATAATAAAAAGACAAGTAACCTAATTTTGTGAAGGGCAAAGGATCTGAATAGACCGTTTCCTCAAAAAATATATACAAATAGCCAATAAGCACATAAAAAGATGCTCATTAACATTAGCCATTAAGGAAATGCAAATCAAAACCACTTTACACCCACTAGGATGGTTATAATCAAAGATATAGAAATAACAAATGTTGATAAGGGTGTGGAGAAATTAGAACCCTTGTACAATCCTGGTGGGAATGTAAAATGGTATAGTCACTTGGAAAACAGTTTGGCAGTTCCTCTAAAAACTAAACATAGTTCTCATATTACCTAACAACTCCACTCCTAGCTATGTATGTAGGTATATACTTGAGAAATGAAGACATATGTTCACACAAAAATGTTCATAGCACTGTTATTCATAATAGCCAAAAACGTGGAAACAACTCAAATATCCATCAGCTGATGAATGAATGAAATGTGGTATATCATATGCCATATTATTTTCATTAAAAAACAATAAAAAACGAAGTAATGACACATGCAACAATCTGCATGAACCTTGAACGCATTATAATATGGGAAAGAAAGTCCCAAAAGACTTATGATATGATTCCATTTATATGAAATGTCCAGAATAAGTTAATGTATAGGGACAGAAAGTACATTAATTGTGCCTTGGGCTGGGGGTGGTGGGGAGAAAGGACATGACTCCTAATGGTCTCAGGGTTTCTTTTGGGGATGACAAAAATGTTCTAACATTAGATTGTGCTGATGGTTGGATGCTCTATGAATATACTAAAAGACATTGAATTGCACATTTTAAACGGTGACTTATGGTAGGTGGATTATATCTCAATAAAACTATTAACAAAAAACAATATACATATTAACATATTAACATTCAATTCCTGTGTTTCTGTGAATCAGTGGTAAGCCATGCCCTCCTTTTAAGATTGTGATTCTGGATGAAGCAGATTCCATGACCTCAGCTGCTCAGGCAGCTTTAAGACGTACCATGGAAAAGGAGTCCAAAACCACCAGATTCTGTCTCATCTGTAACTATGTCAGTCGGTATGTATACTGCCTTGATGATAGAAGCCTATTTTTGATATTCCCAATTACAGAGAATAAGTTTCGATTTTTTTTCAAGGCTACATTTCTTTAATTTCTCCTCTATCAAATCTTGATTTGTTCTTCATAAAAATTAGTTCTTTGGGGAAATTCTTAGACAATGACTTTTTTCCAATGTAATCTTTTTCAGAATAATTGAACCCTTAACCTCTAGATGTTCTAAATTTCGCTTCAAACCTCTGTCAGATAAAATTCAACAGCAGCGGTTACTAGACATTGCTGAGAAGGAAAATGTCACAATTAACAATGAGGTAATGTTACTGTAATTGGGATATAAATTATTTTAATAAGGGTACATTTGAAGAGGCCGTGAAAGAGTCAAATGTGTGTTGCTTCAATCCTGATGCCAGTTCGTCAGGCAAACTTAAGATTGATTAATAAGTAGCAGTTGGGGTGTCTAAGAATCACAAAGGACTCAGTCTTCTATTTCTATTGGAAGTGTCATTTAAACTCGGTTTTTATCAATATTTCAAAGGCATAAAACAGGCAGGTTTTATACATTATGCAAATTCTGCAACAACAAATCTCTGTATGATGACAAGATTTTAGTCTCTTAGCCAATACTCTACTTTAAGAACTAATTTGATGTGATGGAATTCTGGTACAGCAAAAGAATTAATATACAGGCCCCTTTTTCTTTATAATAGAATTTAACCATAATTTGAGTTTTTCTTCTTAATGTGAGCAAGAAAATAGGATAAATACGAAACAGCTGTCTCTGCAAATTTCTTTCAGAGGCAAGATCTTTAATTCTTTATACTTCCATTGGATTGATGCTGTCTCCATGAATTCTGCCGCTATAAGACTGATGTTACTCCCTTAAAATCAGAAATCTTGGGGGAGTGGGTGTGCTCAGTGGTTAAGCACCTGCCTCCCATGTAACAAGTACCTGGGTTCAATCCCTGGTATCTTCTTTAAAAAAAAAAAAAAAAATCAAATCTTAATTCTCCCCACCCCCCCATTAACTGTAGCCTGAAGCTTTGATTTTCACTTTTTTGTTGTTTATTAAAGTCACAAAATCTTAATTTTCATTTTTTGTCTTCAGGGAATAGCTTATCTTGTTAAAGTGTCAGAAGGAGACTTAAGAAAAGCCATTACATTTCTTCAAAGTGCTACTCGATTAACAGGTGGAAAGGAAATCACAGAGAAGGTGATCACAGACATTGCTGGGGTAAGAGGACTAGTGTGATTCTTTTGTTTTGTGGCTTTTAGAAAATTGTCATCCAAGAAATATATACTGAATGCTTGCTATGTGCCAAGTACTGTGCTTGGTAAGTGAAACAATATAATTTGGGCCTAACCTGGGAGTATCAAAATGCCTCCAAGAGGGGGTAATACTGGAATTGATCCTTTTCAGAGTTTGTCAGGCATGTTTAATAGTAACAAACTCGAGGAAAAAAGAGCTACATTTTCAACTCTTCAATTTAGAAGTGATGCCTTCTGAATAGTTTAAACTACTTCTCAGGAAATAATCCTGGTCTGAACCAGAGGAATAATTCAACTTGTCAAATTGATCTATTTTTAAAAAATTAAGCATGTCACACCATCTTGGGATACTCCGATTACTCCCTTTGTCTCTGAATTTTTAAGCCAATCAATCTCTTGTGGCATCTTGACATGGGGGAAAAAAATGCTTCGAGTCACATGAACTGTTTTGCTGATTTTGGCCACTGTTCTGAGGATTTGTTTTAGCCACTGGGTCTCTTTTAATCTGAGGGTTAAAAATAAACAGCTACATTTTAAAAACTCATTAAAAAGGATGCAAAATGACATGAAATCACCCTGATTGCTTAGTGGTGACTAGGCTAAAAGCACATCAAGCGAGAGGTAATAGTTGCTACCATCTGGAAAGCTTCAGGGAGCAAAATCATAAAGCTTTCAAAATGGACAAATTTGGAAGTACCTAACAGCATTCTGGAGCTCAGAAATGAGCATTCAAAGAGGCAAGCCTAGAACCAAGTAGTCATTCTGCACCTTTTTGCAGTTCTTTCCATCTGCCGTCCCTACTGAAGTAATGACTAGTTACATATCTAACACTTGTGTCTAACCTTTTAGGTAATACCAACTGCGACAATCCATGGAATTTTTAACTCATGCCAGAGTGGCTCTTTTGACAAACTTGAAGCTGTGGTAAAGGTAAATAGTGTCAGCTCACTAACTTTTGTGGAGAGAGAGAAAAAAGATTTTTATACCCAACTTTTGTTACAGGACTTGATAAATGATGGCCATGCAGCAACTCAGCTTGTAAATCAACTTCATGATATGGTTGTAGAAAATGCTAACCTTTCTGATAAACAGAAATCCATTATTACAGAAAAACTTGCTGTAAGTAGGGACAGTTAGTACATTTATCTATCATGTTTAATCCAGTTTACACCAAGGAAAATTTATATTCATTTACTTTTTTTCTTGTTGTAGGAAGTAGACAAATGCTTAGCAGATGGTGCTGATGAACACCTGCAAATGATCAGCCTTTGTGCCACCGTGATGCAACAACTAAGTCAGAATTGTTAACCATGAACTTTTCATTTTGTAAATAAAAATGACCAAAACACCTTTAAAGTGAATATACAATTTATTTTTTTTTTAACATTCAAACTTCATTAAGACATGTGCAATATGGCAATTTTACTGGGTTTAACCCTACCTAGGATATGATTGCTTGCTGGGGCTTAGCAACAGGGTCCAGTTCACACTTAAATACTTTATTGAATAAATACAATACCAAACAAAATGCATTCAAATGCTTCCTAAAAAAAATGTTAAAGGCCTTTCTAAATTCAGGCTAATGACAAATACAATAAAGGCAAATATGCTAGTTTGACATAATTGGCTGATTTTATACAGCACTTATATCTTTTAGTCCACAAGTATATTATTAAATGATAGAGAACATCTAATACAACCATTTCTACATAACTAGGAAATAAATTTCTAAGAAAGAAAGATTTTACAGACCCCATCTTTTATACCCAACCCCAACAGTCTAACTCTAGAGGATAAAGCCAATGACTTTCCTCACAAGAGCTCACGACTAAAGTCGTTTTGCTATCAAAATCTGTATTTCTGATCCGTAATGAGCATTGAGACAAGATTCAAATATTCCCAAAGAAAGAAGCACAATGCACGTTGTGATCGCCTATTCAGCAACAGCGAGCACTGCATTCAAAACTATCTCATCCCAGGAATTAAATAAGGTCAGCCACATTCATTGGCATTTCCTCCACTGTAGTATTGTAGAAAGTCTCAATGTCCCGAAGAATCCTCTTGTCTTCTTCAGTAACAAAGTTAATAGCCACACCTTTCCTCCCAAATCGACCCCCTCTGCCAATTCTGTGTAAGAAAAAAAAAATCAGCAATCAGTATATTACTTCTCAAATATTATATGAACTACTGAATATGACGATCCACTTGTTAACCATCAGCTGCTGTTTACTTATCAAGGTTATAGTTCGTGCTTCTAATTGGAGCACTAGCTGCTCGTCAAATATCTATAGAGAAAAAAGTCTTACTTTGCAGTTAGTGCCAAAAGGATACAAGGCTTGTCTGGCTGCAAAATGAGATTTTATCAGGTGTCTTGAGCATTAATTTATAAAGCAGATGACAGTTGTGTTTGGGGTAGTGAATTAAAGCCCATACCAAAGTGGGCCAGCCAAGTGCAGGTGTCAGCCTGGGACAGATGTAAATACCAGGGATGAAACAAGAAGAAGTTATGTAAATCCATTTCGACGCACTTCTGGAACTGTAAACTGTAAATACAAATGCTACAAGGTTAACTACTGTCTGAAACTTACAATTTTTTTTCCAGTGGGAAAACATTTGGTATGGTAACCCAAACTTATCACTGCTTTTTTGCTCAGTTTGTCTCACACGTTATAACTCAAAATTACTCAAACGTGTTTACCTCCAAAACAGCTCTACCTTCCTTATTATAAACCAGACAAAACAAACCTCCTAACAGGCTAATAATGCAAAAATGCCTTGGTTGGAGCAACTTAAATATCAAATAATCATGACAAAAGAAAAACAAATATAAATACCGACTCGCTCTTTATTCAAACAGTGTGCTGTTTCGTTTATGACTCCACGTCCTAAATTAGGTCAACGCCGTTTCTGAACGCCATCTCGTCATCAACTGCGGCTATCGACTCCTGTATTTTTTAAAAAGTCTTTTTTTACATCACATAACAAAGTACAATTCAATTTATTTAGGGATAAAGCCACTCTTAACTAAACCAGGGATCAAATTGCTACCAGACGACACCAGGAAAATCCCAACTATAGAGGAATCAACCACCAAGAAAGCACATGGACAGACAAGAGCCAACTCGCTAAAAATAAAGCACAAAACCAAGAAATCTAAAACCTCCTATCAAGTCCAATTTGGATAGCATTTACCAGTTTTCCCACTGTTTATCACCAGGTCTTCCCAAGTACAATTTTAATTACGTCTTATCAAGTTACTAGGTCTTATTAGAGAATCAATTTCCTGACTTTTAAACAAGTCACATTTAAAGAACATTATGAGTTTATTTCAATACAGAAGTGTCAAGGTGCTTTCAACTGACCTGTGAATATAGTTTTCACGATTGGTAGGTAGGTCATAGTTTATAACCAAAGACACTTGTTGCACATCAATCCCACGAGCCTGAAAAACAATGGTGTATGTTCAAATTCTAACTGAAAAAACACAACTGGACACCTATGTAATGTAGGCCACGGAATAGTAGTGAGCTATGTAAGTGCTTTAGCCCACTGTGGAGTGTGGTCTTTTATTCTCCCAAACAGCCCAAATTGGTAAAGGTTATTAAAAAAAAACCTTCCCCTGAATATAACTTTTGGGAGATTTAAAAAAAGGCAACAAGACTTACCAACAAGTCAGTAGTGATCAGAACACGGCTTGACCCTGATCGGAATTCCCTCATGATAACATCTCTTTCCTTCTGGTCCATATCACCATGCTGCAAATCAACAAACCTTAATTCAAGAATCACCAGTCAAGTCAATATTTAGCTCCATCAATGTGTATGAGACCAAGCGTCCCTGGCTGCTACAAGAGTTCAGCAGACAGGGATAGATAAGAAACAACTTTATTTTTAGCAGGGGGAACGACAACACAGCACTGAACAGCTATATTGTAGTCTAAATCCTGCTTTGGTCAAAGTACAAACATTTCCATTACCATTACTAGATTAGAACACCTCTTACCAGTGCAGAAACTGTGAAGTCCCTAGCATGCATTTTCTCAGTTAGCCAGTCCACCTTGCGCCTTGTATTGAGAAAAATAACAGCCTGTGTAATGGTCAGTGTCTCGTACAAGTCACAGAGTGTATCCAACTTCCATTCCTACAATTATTTAAAAAAAAAACAAAAAAACCAGCTGTTAATCACTAGTTTCCAATTTCCATTCTTTAGAAATTCATTCTATTAGGTCGGTCATATTGCACCAAATCTTAAGACAAAGGACACTGGACATTAAGAAAGAGGTCCACCCCAGTCTTTACAATCTAGTGCAGTTACTTTTCTTCTTGTGTGTACTCTGCTAGCATTATTACAGAAACTAAGAAATAATCTTAGTTTCTGCAATTTTAGCACAGTGCTTATACAAGAAGGTAAGGAAGTCTGGATAGTTATGTTTAACATAGCAAATTACCTCTCTTTCAACATTAATATAAAACTGCTTGATTCCTTCAAGGGTCAATTCTTCCTTCTTCACCAGAATTCGAATTGGATCTCTCATGAACTTTTTGGTCACTTCCAACACATCTGTTGGCATTGTGGCAGACAGTAACACAACCTTAAAAAAAAAAAAAAAATTAACTAGGAAACCACATTTTTAAGTACATGGCCTTCACAAAAATACTCAAATACATTTAAGACCCTGTCTTACTATGGAATTGAACTAGACAGTTATGCATCCAGTGCTTTAAAAGCAGGGAGAATGACAATTGTAGCATCACCTGCATTAATAAACCAAAGCCTCCAGCTAGATAAAACAGGAGTTTATATAAGGCTCTTACCTGAATACTTGTATTTAATTTTTGGAAAATTTCATAGATTTGATCCTTAAACCCTCGGCTCAACATTTCATCTGCTTCATCCAAAACAAACATTTTGATCCATTTTGGAGCTGTTAAAAAAAAAACCAAATCATCCCTAGGTTTTTATGGTTACAATCACTTTTGCCCACCCAACTTAGCAATACCAACAAAAAAAGAAAAACGTATTAGGGCCAATACTTACAAAGATATCTTCTGTTTAACATATCAAACACTCTCCCTGGAGTACCAACAACAATATGTGGTGCTTCCGCCTGCAGTTTTTGCATTTCATTTCGAACATTGGTTCCACCAATGCAGGCATGACAAGTTGCTCCCATATAGTCTCCAAGAGCCAGAATTACCTTTTGTATCTAAAAGCCAAAAGCCTCAATTATTATCCCAACCAATCACAGCCTCTACATCTAACTTCCAAAGCATGTAAAGTATCTGGTCTCCAAACAGCTTTTAAAGCATGCACAGCACGTAACTACTTCCAAGCTTAAAATGCAGACTTATCAAATGTTAAGGTAAATTTCCTAAAAAATTGCCTCATTCTTGTGCTTTGTCAAAAGTTGGAATCCTTATTTCCTCACAATTGCCAACTAGGTAATTAAAGAACATTTCCTACAGTACTCTTCAGTGTATAGGGATGTGTAAATAGTGAAAAGCTTTGCAATTACATCTTAGCAGCATATCACTGATATTTTATATATATAAAAATCTCTACCCATGGGATACTGACTTACGTCTTCACCCTAATAAAGCACCTTAACAAAGCCTATTGCTTTATTAGGAAGATTTACTTCAAAGCCAATATAGCAGTGAGCTTTGAAAACATAGCATGCAACAGATGCATCACAAACTACTGAGACAGTCAAATGATAACATGTCACTGCAGTTTTCATGTTGCACAACTGCATTCAAATTTAAAAAATGGGCACAAACCTAGTATACCCTGAATAGAATTCATTGGTGTCTCTGGAATACAACCCTGCTAACTATACCTATACACCCAGTTCCTATTTAACTTTTAACAAAACCTCTCTGCATGCATGGACAATTAAGAGGGCTCTGATAGGACCAATTTATACTATTTTAAAGTCTTCACAGTTGTGAAACCTGAAACCTATGCAACACGCAAGCAGTTTTTTTTGAACTACACTATCAATACCTGTTGAGCCAGTTCTCTGGTGGGGGCCAATACTAGTGCTTGGGTCTCCTTGAACTCAATCTCCAACTGTTGCAGGATGGAAATAGCAAATGTGGCTGTCTTGCCAGTACCTGACTGAGCTTGAGCAATCACATCATACCCTAAAAAAAGTAGGATACATATTTACCGATCCCACATCAAACCATCGCTAGTTCACACCATGTATTCCATTTGGAACATGAATTATGCCCAAACAATTAAGTGATCAGCAATGAGTATTCTCTTCATTTCAGGTCAGTCCCGAAAGATGATTGCCATCATTTCACTTTAAGGAATACAAAATAGGTGCTAGCCCCCAAGAGTCTTTTCCCTTTTAGGGTCCAGGTGCATGAACAACAGTGAATCCATTACTTTGGAACACCCAAGTTCTTTTACCTTTAATACAGGGAATAATAGCTCTCTGCTGAATAGCTGAAGGCTTCTCAAAACCATAAGCATAGATACCCCGAAGAAGAGATTCTTTTAAATTCATATCATCAAAGTTATCAACAATCTCATTCCAATTGCTCTGTTAAGAAAAAATAAAGGCAGGCGTAAATGGGATGAACAAACTCACCTTTCCAGAGTTTCAAAAACCACACACATTTCTTACCTCGATGACACCATCGGGGTCCATTCCCTCTGGGCCGCCATGTTCTCTGCTGGCGAGAAAACTGCTGTTAGAGAATATCCCTTTACTAAGCCACCTTAACTTAATCGCACCTCACGGGGATAGCCCTTTTACACGTAACATTAAGCTCGCCTCCCAGAAACACAGAGATCTGTCTCCCACATTACCCTCTCCAACGCATGCACATTCCCTAAAAATCAACGTAAGGAAAGGGATGCGGGATACCAAACGAACCGCATCCTTTGAGAAGACTGAGGTATGTGGACGCCCTGCATGCAAAAGCCCCACGGACACCAGCCCCTTCCCGGCCCCGAGCCAAAGCGCTCGTTTGGGCGGTGGAGCTTCTCGCGAGAGCTCCACGCATTGAGCTCCGCCCCTTACACTGCGCAAGCCGGTGTGATTGACGGGCGCAGAGGCCTGGGAAGGCTATGCCAACGGTTCGCTGGGACCCTGGGCTCCCGTTCAGGCCCTTCCGCTTTCTGTCAGTGCCGGCTGGGCGCCGCTGCCACCCTCCTCCCACTAAAGCCCCGGAACTCAACTCGCGCCGCTGGCCACACATAAAACTTCGGCGCCCAGTTACACAGAAACGAACGCGGACTGCGCCACGGCTTCAACTAAATGTTTCCTCTGCTAGCCATGGAAAGGAGGGGCGGGAACCCAGACTTCAGAACGTCCTTGGCAGGGGAAAAAAAAGGGCACCTTTCCACTACTCCATTTTCGTACCCCTGTCCTGTCTCTCTGCAATACGGGGCACTAACCATTATGGAAGCTTCTCGAAGGGCACGGGGTACTGTTGCCCTAAAAAGGCGTCCATGAAACCTTAGTTTCTTGCCTCCTAAGCCATCTATTACAACCTCCTCTGCGGCCACATGACATTCGCCACAAAATACTACCACCCAAAGAGAGCCATACCTGTTGTAATCCGCAGAACCACCAGACATGATCCGAAAACCCACTCAGCGCCCGACTGAAAAGACAGCAGTACCGCGCCACCCGTTTTTTATAGGCTCGCGGCCGGAACCTGTTTCTTGCGGAGGAATTTTCTCGTCGCGCTTCGATCTGCCACAAAACTGTAATCCTGTAGTTGTTACCTCAGATAAAATCCTGAGCAAGTCGATGGGAAAATCCATATTTGGTAATTCTTCGATACCTATGGGTCCCTGGAAATCCCAGAATCCTGGGGAAGTATCGGAACTCTTTGCTGAGCGGCGGAAGAATATTGCAGCAAGCGAACGTCAGATACTGCGTTCCCCTCCCGCCCTACTCCTACGGGGTTTCCGCGTCCCTGCCGCAAAGGCGGGCCCGGGAGCGGAGGGGCGGGGCCGAGAAGCGCAAGCGGCTTCCCGCTGAGCGAGTGAGGCGAGGCTCGCGGTTTGCTGCAGGTCCTCGGGTACCCGGGAGACTGGGATATCCTTGTTCTGCACCAAAGGGGAATCGGTCATTTCGCCTATTCGCATCGCCATTTAATTTGGCGATAAAGAGACTCCTGACTTTTAGCCCAAGTGTTTAGCATCCATTCAGGCCATCGAAGTGTGAAACTCCCGCTAGGAAAAACGTCGGCACCCCAGGGTGTCCCAGAAAATCAGATTTACGGGTACATCGTGCAGGGCGAGGGAAAAAAATCGTAATTCATTTGCTAGTGTCTCCAGAGTAGCCAACTCTATTTTCCCTATGTTGCTTCTGGTCTTCACTCGCTCTCTTTTTAAAAATAATGATAATTGTAACCTACCAGGTGTAAGGAATGTCTGAAAAAAATCAGTATAAACTTTTGTAAATGGGTTAAAGCTAAGGGAGAGTACTTTTCTTTGTAACGCAGGAATTTAAATGGATGCTTTTGGCATCTACAGCTCCACACCGGTTTGGAGTTTTGATTTCGGTCTATATTGCCATCTTTTCAAAAGTCTTTGAGCTTGAAATGTTTATACAGAATGAATGAATTTTTTGAAATTTATAGCGACTATCCTTTGCTGCTTAAAGAAACTGCATGATTCTTTAAGCTCTAAAGGTTTTCAACTGTTGCCCAACCCAACCCCGTCGGTAAAGTTAAAAACAATGTATTTAGTCATTTAACTTTAAAATACAACCCTTCTACCAACGCTGCAAGCTATCATCACGAATATTCAGGAAAACATTTTCATTAATTCAAGAGACCAGCCTAAAGTCTGATTACTAGAAAAACTGGCTCTTACCAGTTTTCTATAATATAGAAAATATTTGGCTCTAAATACCACATGTATTTTTTTTTAAGGACTTCATTTATTTAGTTGATTATATCGTGCCAGGAAATGTCACAAAAATTAAAAGCAGCAAGATGACCTAGCTGACCTGGCCCTCAGTCTAGTGGTACTGCTCCTCCTACCCTGTAATGTTCAAATCCAGATTTTACCAGAGTGGTCAGGGATCCTTATTGTCTCCTACACAATCTAAAATAGCCTGGGATTTAAGAAACTGAAGAAAGTGCTAAATCAGAAAAGTGGTCAATCATTTAGTCTTAAGATTAAATCATTCAATTCTAGGGTAACATCAATAAACACTTAACACCTACTTGTTGAGTGTTTTCTTTAGGTTTAGCATTACTGCTAAATGCTCCGCAGGATTTCCAACAGATCTGTAGAAGAGGAAATAATCAAGGGCTAAATTCTAGGACTTGAAAGTGCTGAAGGGGTTTCAAAGTTGGAAAGCTTCAGAATTGAGTCAAAATCCAGACCCACATTGCCTGCAACCCTACAATATATTTCCAGTAAATACTGTGCTTACCACACTTGCATTTTATCCTCACTTCAGATAAACTTTTCTACTTAACCTGGGAACTAAAACTAGATTGCATTCTCAAAGGCAACTTCAAATGCTTTTGGGCCAACATGGAGTGTGTGAGACCATTTATAGTGCAAATGATGCTAAAAAACCAAAGATTAATTCTCTCTGTGAGCCATCTAGTTTTGATCTTCAAAAGCCTCAGCAGACAATTCTAAACCCATCTAGTGGTTCTATGTCTTGGGACCATCTAGCCAGTGTTCACCAGAGGAACCAAAGCATTAGTACAAATGTGTCACTGCTTAATGGAAAAACACTACGACCTTAAAAGACTATGCTCTATGTTGGTAGTGACATTGTTCAATAAAAAGTACCATATTAATAAAGCATACAATTCATCAAAAAATAAAAATAAATAAAAATAAAAAGTATTATGTATTCTCATCATTCAGGGGATATTTGTGCATCATCTTGAGGTTCTTAAAATATTCTAAGTCCATCAGTTAATTTTAAGTGATAGCCACACACTTAAAGCAGTGCCTACGTTTAAGTTTGTTAAAGTTTATGTTTTGGATCCTTAGCTCATTTATTACTTATTAATAGTATTATTTAGCAAGCAGTGAGTATAAAACATGATATTCCTACATCTATAATTTAATTGTTTAAAAAGTATTGCCTAGAGCAAGGGTTCTTAACCAGGGATCCACGGATCCCCGGGGGTTCATGGAAAGATTTCAGGGGGTCCATGAGCTTGAAATGAAAAAAATCAACTTACTATCTTTATTTTCTCTGACCTCTAACTGAAATCTAGCATTTCCTTTACTCTTGAATGTTTGCAATAAATTACAATGGTATTAATTTCATATCACATTACAGTTGTTGCATATCTCAAAAAATCACTTATACTTATCCATAACTAGAAATTACGGTAGTTTGTTAGACCTGGTGCTAGTTGAGTATCATAAAACTATCTGCCCCTACATTCTGAGAAGAGGTCCATGGTTTTCACCTGACTGGCAAAGGGGTCTGTGGAACAAAAAAGGTTAACCCCTGCCCTAGAGCTAGATACGGACAGGCATGCTATCTGCCTCTTTTTTATTATCCATTGCTGGAGGATATCAGAGGCTGGATTCTTCAGGCATGTAGGTTTTGTCCTCTGAAGCAATTTGGAGGGTGGCACTCAGGGCCATGTCCTTCACAGGAGTTTTTAAAACCATTTGCATGAAGATAGGTAAAGATAATAGAGTTGAGGAAAATGGAGAGAACTGAGGAGGACCATGAAGGGCCTATTGAACTATGTACAGACTGGGTATGATTTCAATATTCAAGGTTATTAAACTCTATTGTGCAACCAAGATATAGAGGTATTTGGGACTCTACCCTTCTTATTTTTTAGGAGGCACTGGGGGATTGAACCAAGGACCTCACACATGGGAAGCAAACACTCAAACCACTGAGCTACACCTGCTCCCCTGGCTCTACTCTTACAGAGACTAAAATAAAATGGCAGCATTGTGCTTCAAGTCAAATCTAAAACTATGGAATGCATAAAAATTAATTGGAAGATCTATCTGAAATGCAGATACCTGTGGACTCTGACCTGCCACCCACCCACCCCACCTAGATTCACTAGATCTGATCTGAAGTTGGAGCCAGCTTTTTATTTTGAAAATTTTTAAACTTACAGAAAATTTTCAAGAATAAAACAATGAATACCAAATGCTTGCCACATTTACCAATTGTGAACAGTTTACTACATTTGTTCTTTCTCTTGCCACATTTACCAACTGTTAAAGTATACATTTGCTCTTTCTCTCATATAACCTTTTGAAAGTCACAGATATAGTGACACTTAACTCCGAAACACTTCAGCTTGCATCTTAAAAACAAAGATATTCTCCTTCCATAAAAACATAAAAAATTATACCCAAAAAATTATTGACACAATAATATTATCTACACAACTATATATATTCAAAATTCTCCAATGTGCCAATAATGTGCTTTGTGTCTCTTTTTTTTTTGAGGTACCAGTGCCAGGGATTGAACCCCAGACCTCGTATGGGGAAGCCGGCACTGAACCACTGAGCCACATTGGCTCCCCTGAGTTGGTTTTTTCATTTGTTTTGCTTGTTGCTTGTTTTTGTTTAGGAGGCACCAGGACCAACCGAACCTGAGACCTCCCATGTGGGAAGCAGGTACTCAACTGCTTGAGCCACATCCGCTCCCAACTTTGTGGCTTTTAAAAAAGTCTAGGAGCTCATCAAGGACCACACATTACATTTAATTGTCCATTGTCTTTAGTCTCTTTTCATCTAGAACAGTAGTACTTTCCACTTTTTTTTTTCTTTTATGACAATGACATTTTTGAAGATTCCAGGCCAGTTTGTTTTTGTTTTAGAATGTCCCACAATTTGAATTTATCTGATTATTCCTTTGTTACTAGATTTATGTTTTACACATTTTTGGTAAGAATACTATATATAGTTGGTAAGTATCTCTCTCATTTCATCTCATCAGGAAGCATAATATCAGATTTCCTTTACTCCTATATGATTTTGATTCAGGTTAGTCCACAAACAACACTTTGAAATAATTTGCTTTTAAAATCTTTTGCAGTTTTTAATATTATTTGAAGTCATGAAAGTTTGTCAGAGTTCTGAATTATCAGCTCTGATTTTTTTTGAAATGTGAAGATCATCAACAACAAGCAAGAAATAATTATTAAGGTGTATAAGATAATGCTGGGTCCTTGCAAGCATCAAGAAAAAAAGGGCACAATTCTCAGTTTGGATCCAATAGAGAAAGTAAAATAAAACAGAAAATAAACAACTTAGAAAAATTACCAATTAGGTTAACAAAGATTAGAAAGTTTGACAATATTCAGTGGGAAAGCAGATACTCTTTAATTCTTTTGGAGGGAATTTAAATTAGTGTAACATTTTTGAGGATATTTTGGCAATAGGAAGAATTAAAGTGTGCATGTCCTTTGACCCAATTTCAGTTAAGAATTTTATCCTATATATGAATGTTCACAAGAATCCTCCCCTCTACCTCACCCTCACCCAATCCCCCGCCCCTGCAATCAACAAGGATATTCCCTTCCTCATTATTTTAACAATGACAACAAAGAAGAACTAGAAACAACCTATCTATCAAAAGGATATTGGCTAAATAAATTGTGTGTCATGCATATACTTAGCCATTAAAAAGAGGTCCACTTCTGTTTCTGGGAACATGGAATAGACAGACTTTTCCCTATTCTTCCCACTAAATAAAACTAAAAGTCCTAGACATTATATGTAAAACAAACGCAAGAAAACTCTGGAAGGTGGGGAAATAAAGGCAGACAGGCTAGGGACTTCAGGACGGACATGGTGGTATGTTCCCTGGGTTTTATTTTTGCTGAAAAGTAACTGAAGACTTGGAACCCAGAAAAACCCTGTAACCCAGAAATGCCAACCAGAATATAGTAAAAAAAAAAGCCAACAAAAGTCTGCTTTCTGAAATTAAAGATCCAGGAAAAGGACATTCTAGCAAGACAGAAACGTTTTAGACAATATTCACTCTATTCCATCCAACATCACAGAAAAACTGTGGCCACACCCAAACCCACGCCAGCAAAGGCAGAGGGGGTAGTCTAGACTTTCACCCTTGTGAGGCTCTAATGAGGCACCCCCAATATCCCCACCAGGATGATGTCAGAGAAAGCCAGGTAGGAAGCATATGAGACTTTTATCCCCACCAGCCAGAAAGGAGTTCCCCACCCCCTGAGGCATCAGGGGAAGCCACTTGGGGAGCCTGGAATTCTACCCTCACTTGGCAGTAATGAGATGCTCTTTCCCATCCCACCGGGGTGGAGTCAGAGGAGACCTAGTAGAGAATCAGGACTATCACCATTGCCCAGAGGTAATGAGGCCATCCTACCATGGTATCAGTGCAGACCACATGGGAAGCCGGAACTCTAATTCCTGCTGAGTGGTAACAAGGAACACTGAGGTGGAACAGGGAACCTGGACTTCTACCTCCACCTGACAGTAAAGGGGCAGTGCTTCTCTTTGTCTGCCAGATCAGAGGCAGAGAAAGCCAGCTAAAACAGATTTAAATAAGATCTAGAGTCACATAGAATACAAAAAATGCTCAGATTTCAATAGGATATCACTTGCTGTACCAAGAACCAAGATCTCAAAATGAACAAAAAAGACAATAGATGTCGACAGTGAGATGACAAGATGTTAGAATCATCTGACCAAGACTGTTTTTTGTGTTTTTTTTTTTAAATGAGGTACCAGGAATTGAACCCAGACCTCGTACATGGGTTCAAGGTGCTCAACCACTGAGCTACATCTGCTCCCTAATGAGAGTTGGTTTTTTCATTTGTTTTGTTTTTGGGAGGTACTGGGGATCAAACCCAAGACCTTGTACATGGAAAGCAGGCACTCAACCACTGAAGCTCCATCTGCTCCCCAGACCAAGACTTAAAGGAGCCATGATAAAAATACTTCATTAATCAATGACAAACATGCTTCAGACAAATGAAGAAAAAAAAATAAAGCTTTAACAAAGATATAGAAAATCTCAGCAAAGAAATAGGAGAAATAAAGAAGAACCAGGGAGCAGATGTGGCTCAAGTGGTTGAGCACCTGCCTCCCACATGGGAGGTCCCAGGTTCAGTTCCTGGTTCCTCCTGATAAAAACAAAAAAAGAAGAAGAACCAAATGGAAATTTTATAACTGAGGACTACAATTGATATTAAAGAAAAAACAAAACTCAATGGATGGGCTAATAGCAGAATAAAGGGGACAGAGGAAAGAATCAATGAACCAGAAGATAATGCAATATAAATTACCCAATCTGAGCAACAGAAAGAAAACAGACTAAAAACAAAACAAAACAGAACTTCAGGGACCTGTGGGACTATAACAAAAGTTCTAACACTCATGTCATTAGATTCCCAGAAGGAGAGGAGAAAGAGGGCAGAGCTGGAAAATAATCCAAAAAATATGTCTAAAAACTTCTCAAAATTTTTTTTTCTTTTTATTCTCCTGCCTCTTTGTCATCCCTGCCTCCCTCCACCCTCACCCTCAGGCAACTACTGGTCTGCTTTCTGTCATTATTGATTTTGTATTTTTTAGAATTTTATATAAATGGAATCATACAGTATCTTAGTTTGCCAAAGCTACTGTAAAAAGTACTGCAGATTAGTTGGCTTTAATAACAGGAATTTATTGTCTCAGTTTGGGCCTAGAAGTCCAAAATCGAGGTGCTGGCAGAATCATGCTTTCTCTGCAGTCTGTTCTGGTGGTGGCTTGCTGACAACCCCTAAGTCAATTTCTGCCTCCTTCATATGGCCATCTGGCCCCTGTGGCAGTTTGATATTATTTATGAATTCCAAAAAAAAGATTATGTTTGTAAACCAGTGGTTCTTAACCTTTTTTCTTCTATGGACCCCTTTGCCAGTCAGGTGAAAACGACGGACACCTTACTAAGTACGTACTATACCGTGTATTGTTTAATAAATGTATCACACCTGCACCAACACAGCCCCACAAGAATAATGTTTTTTGGAATTTCAATTCAAGCTCAGAGACCCATTGTTAAGAACCCCTGTTGTAAACTAATCTGTGTGTGATACCCTTTGAATGCATTACATTCAGCTGATGTGTCTTGATTAAATTACCTGTTAAGATTAGGGCTTTGATTCAACCATGTCAGTAGGGGGTTACTCAGGGTTGAGTCCCTGCCCCCTTGGTGGGCTGATATAAATGGACACTATCTCAAGAAGACACACAGGAAGAGAGAGAGCGCCATAGACACAGAAGAGGAGAGAACTTGATCATTTCAGTCCTGCCATGTGACAGAAAGGAGAAGGCTCAAACAGCTAAAGCCTCAGGATAGAGATGAGCCATTTGCTTGATAGTTTGCAGCTGAAGAGAACAGAGCAGCTGAGCAGCTGAGAAGGCATGGAAAGAAACGAGCCCTATGCCAGGCTGCTATAGGAAGCCCTGAGAGACCAACCCTATGTCAGCCTACTGGTGAGATGGGAAGAAGATGGGACCACAGAACCTTAAGAGGAAGAAGGAAGGAGAGACCAGGGAGAGATCGCCTCCCATCTTGCTTCAACACATGGCAACCGACCTTGGTGAGAAAGCAGCCTTGAGTTGGACTCTTTAGGGCCTTGTAACTGTAAGCTTTTACCCCAAATAAATATCCTTTATAAAAGCCAACAGATTTCTGGTACTTTGCATCAGCACCCCTTTGGCTGGTCAGCACCCCCTTCTGTCTCCTACTGTCTCCAGATTGCTTCTGCTTATAAGGACTCCAGTCATATTGGATTAAAGCCCACCCTGATTCAGTTTGGCTTCATCTTAATTAATAACATCTTCAAATATCCTAATTGCAAATGGGTTCATATGCACAGGACTACTGGTTAGGATTTGAACATGTCTTTGCAGGGGACATGATTCAATTCATACCATACAGTATATTTGGGGGGAATAAATATGTGCTATCATCAATTGTATCATTAATATGAATGCAAGGTATTGGTAGTGGGGTGGTGTATGGGAATCCTGTATTTTATGCATGATTGTTCTGTAAACCCACAAATTCTCTAATAAAGAAAAAAAAAAAAAAAAAACTATGCAAAGAAATACACAATACACTAAAAACCACTATAGATAAATCAAAATGGAATTCTAAAAAAAGTCAAGTAATCCACAAGAAAACAAGAAAAAGAAAAGAGAGAATTGAAACACAAAAAGAACAGCTGGAGAAAAAAAAAGAGGCAGATTTAAGCCCTAACATATCAATAATTACATTAAATATATATGGTTTAAATACTTCACTTAAAAAACAAAAATTGGCAGAGTGGTTTAAAAAGTGGCCCAACTATGTTTTGTCTATGAGACACTCACTGCAAATATAGGCAGGTTTAAATAAAAGGATGAAAAATATGTCATGCAAACATTAATCAAAGGAAATCAGACAAAGTAGACTTCAGACCAAAGAAAATTAGCAGAGACAGAGAGGGGCATGATATAAAGATAAAAGTGTCACTCCACAGAGAAGAAATCACGATCCTAATTAGGTATGTGCCAAACAACAGTGTCGCCAAATATGTGAAACAAAAACCGATAGAACAGAAAAGAAAAATGGACAAAGTCACAATTATAGCTGGAGACTTCAACACCCCTCTCTCAAGTGATAGAACAAGCAGATAGAAAATCAGCAGGGAAGATAAGAACTCTACACAATTAACCAACAGAATCTAATCAACATTTATAGAATACTTCACCCCAAAACAGCATGATACATATTTTTCCAAGTGTCCACAGACTATATAACAAGTGTTTTAGTTTACTAAATGCTGCCAAAGCAATATACCAGAAATGAGTTGGCTTTTACAATGGGGATTTTTAAACTTACAGTTCTGAGCCTGTGAAAGTGTCCAAATCAAGGCATCATCAGAGGTGCTTTCTTCCTGAGCTGCAGCTGTGGGTGATCACGCATATGGCAGCGTCTGCTCATCTCTCCCCTCTCCTCTCTGCCTGGCTGCTTTCAGCTTCTGAGTAAAGTGGCTTCCTCTTAGCTTCTGTGTTCTGTTGATTTCAGCTTCTGGCTCTTGGGACATTCTCTCTCTTCTGGGTTCCTCTTTATCTCTGCAGCTTTTTCTGTATCTGAGGCTTTTTTCCCCTTTATTTATAAAGCACTCCAATAAGAGGATTAAGATCCACCCTGGGTCCCACAATCTAATCAAAGGCTCTTAACTGATGTGATTTAATCAAAATTTCCCTCCTATAATAGGTGTCCATGCATAGAACTGGATTAGCTCTAAGAACATGATGGGGTCCACAAAAGATTCAAATCAACACATAAAGGTAGACCATATCTTGGGTCTATGTGAAATCACACACAGTGTATTCTCTGACTACAGTAGAATCAAAATAGAAAGCAACAGCAGAAATAAAACAGGAAAATCTCCAAATACTTGGAAATTAAAAACCACACTTCAAAATAATACATGGGTCACAGGGGACATCTCAAGGGAAATTTTTAAAAAAATGATCTGCATATCAAAATTTCTGGGACACAGCTAAAGCAGTGCTGAGAGAGAAATTTATAGCACTAAAATGCATACATGAGGAAAGAGGAAAAGTCTCAGATCAATAATCTAAGCTCTCACCTCAAAAAGCTAGAAAAAGGAGAACAAAAACCCAAAGCAAGCATAAGGAAGGAAATGATAAAGTGAAGAGCAGAAATAAATGAAATTGAAAGCATATAAACAATAGAAAAAAATAATGAAACAAAGAACTGATTCTTTGAAAAGACAATAAGTTGACAAACCTTTAGCAAAACTGATAAAGAAAAAAAAAAAGAGAAGACACAAATTTTTACATGGAAAGGCAAAGGAACTAGAATAGCTAACACAATTTTGAAAAAGAAGGTTAAAGAGGGAGGAATTGTTCTACTTACTGAAATGGTAATGATTTAAAGATGCTTTTAACAAAGAACGTTTTAAACTGTCCAGGCTATGAAAAATAGAAGAAAACAAAACTGAAAC
Source organism: Cabassous unicinctus (assembly GCA_029593785.1). Lineage (NCBI taxonomy): Eukaryota > Metazoa > Chordata > Mammalia > Cingulata > Chlamyphoridae > Cabassous > Cabassous unicinctus. The sequence continues at coordinate 24,807 of JAQZBX010024508.1, forward strand.
TAAAACAAACAAACATAACTGTAGTTCTGCTTGCAATATTTTTTGTATAAACAATACTAATAAAACATTGTTTAAAAATAAAATCCCCCCAATCCTATCATATAAAGGAATGAAGCTCAGTGTGGCAGGACAGTCTTGAACTCAGATTCTACCTGTATATGCCCTCATTAGTTGCTTTATTATTGTTATCCCTCCTGATATTATTTGTGAATTTTGCATGGTGAGTTTGCCAAAATTTGCAGCTGGGCCTTAAGGATGGACTGGGTGGGATGCTTTTCAGATCCAATTCTTGTGTCTGAGGCTAGGGTGGGGTAGACAAGGAAGTAAGCAGTTCACAGGCCTTGTTTTCTTAGAATAAATCCAGTCATCCTTTGATTATTCAGGCTTTGAGACTTTTGCCATATCTGAGTGCCATCTGAATTATTTACCTAATATTTTTACAAATCAACTGCATTTACTTAGCACCAGTGAAGTTACACATTTAATTTGTTATGGTTTTGAACAATGATTAAAATAATTTCATAACTATTAAAATAAATAATGTGTCATTATACTCCATCTGAAATCACCTGTTTGGGATAAACAGATACAGACACATTATAAGCCTGTTGGAATCTGTAGTCATTAGCTAGACAGTGGCAGAGGCAAACATGAATCTTGGTTTCCAGTTTTGAATCAGTAATTGTAGGCTGCTGATGTCTGTGACTAACCAGATAAATATTGTCAGTTGTTTCTGGTGAAAATTATTTTTGATGATCTTGATAGTATTTTGGCAAAAAGGATAGCCTATTGAACTGCCACTCTGCCGTCTTCCTCACTGTCATGTGTGTAACTAGGTAGTGCTCTCGGAGGTTGTCTCTCTTTGGGAAAGCCTTGGAGTCTTCCCTGAAGGGAGAAGAGAGTCAGGAAAGAGTGCCCCTTGCTAGAGGCTTTAATTTTTATTTTCCTTTAAAACCCTTTTAAAAAGTAACAAACATTTTAAACTTACCCTTGACATAAATAAAATAAACTTTAGGTTACACTGTCATTTAATTAGCTTTTGGAGCAAGATAGCTATTATATCAATAACTTTAAAATTTCAAAGTATTAGACTAGTCATTATCTACACAGTAAGTTAAGGAGTTAGGGGTCAAGAATATGTACAGGGAAGCAGATGTGGCTCAAGCAGTTGGGCATCTGCCTACCACATGGGAAGTCCTGGGTTTGGTTCCCGATGCCTCCTAAAGAAGACAAACAAGACAGCGAGCTGATGCAGCGAGCTGACACAGCGAGAGACACAACAGGAGAGGAGCGGAGGTGGCTCAAGCCATTGGGTACCTCCCTCCCACATGGGAGGTCCTGGGTTCAGATCTCAGTATATCCTAAAAAAAAGAAGACAAGCACACAACGAGCAGACAGTGAGCGTAAACAACAGGGGTGGGGGGGGATAAATAAAAATAAATCTAAAAGAAAAAAGAATATGTACAATCTGGTGATATCAGGAATAAAGAAACCAGACTGGTGGAGTAAAGGCCTTATTTAATTGTAATTTATAAGACTCTCTTTCTTGTTATGTCCAATAAGAAACACCCCAAATCTTGCTGAGAGATTCAGTGCTACTTCCATATTCTTCCAGGTCTATAAATTCATGTTTAATCTCTCTTTTAGCACAAAACAAATACAATTTTGCATTGTTTCTCTAATCTACAGAATATGTTTACTGTAGAAAATGGATTTTGTTCACTTAAATTATAGATGAACTTTTATAGCTGTGATTTAATGTGCTCTATCTCTGTATATAATGTGTTTTCTCTTCTGTTAGTCAATTAAAAAACCTCAGACCCCCATGTCTAGTTGTTTTTTTGCTGGTTGTGCAAGTAAAATAAAACAGTGATTCTAATAGATTTAAAAGTAAACACACCTCAATACCTGGTTTTTGGTCAATGTGTAGCTGTGATAAGGAGACAAAGAATACTGCTTCTGGACTAGGCTCCCTGACATGCCAAAAGAAGTAAAAGGTAGAATATTCCTTGGGAATCTTCAATGGGAAGTTTCCTGCCTTTTCTATGTTGTTGTTGTTGTTTTGTTTTGTTTTTAGTTTGGGATTAGCTGCTGAATCTGTTGAATTACCAAAGCAGATCATGAAAAGGAAAATCTCTCAAGTGAACTGAATCCCCATTGCTGAGCAGTTTTAAAGACCTGGTCTGGTCCTCACTGTCTGGTTCCACAAGTAGGTGTGGTAGTTTGAAGCGAATCCATTCCTGTGGTGTGAACCCATTGTAAGTAGGACCTTTTGATGAGGCTACTTCAGTTAAGGTGTGACCACCTCAGTCAGGACGGGTCTTAATCCTATTACTGGAGTCCTTTATAAGAGAATGAAATTCAGACAGAGGGAGAAAGCCACAGAGGGAGCAGCCAGAAGCTGAGCATCAATGGAACCCAGAAGAGAAGGGGGAGACCAGCAGACACCACCATGTGCCTTGCCATGTGACGGAGGAGCCAAAGTTCTCAGCAGCCGGTCTTCATGAAGAAAGCATTGCCTTGATGATACCTTGATTTAGACATTTTCCTGGGCTCAAAACCATGAACTAATGAATTCCCACTGTATAAGATGGACCATTTCATGGTATTTGCTTTGAGCAGACTAGGAAACTAAAACAGTAAGCTAGGTCTTTTCTCTCTTTAGTAGAGCAGGCAGTCCATATAATGATGGGAATATTATCTACCCAAATTGTTATGACTCACTTTTCCAAATGGAATCTTGGAAGATGACAAATAATGGGTGATATATCCTACAAAGCAAGAGCCTGAACAATATCATGGCAACCACTGTTGAACAGGAATTTCACAAACAAGTATCATTGATAGTTGTTTTACTTTCTTCTTAAAGTTTGCATTTTTTATTCAGAACAAAGTAGCATTATACTCTTAATCTTTCTATATAGCTACCCACTACATTATTAGTTCACCCTAGAGTATAGACACAAATGCTGGTTACCAATATGTCACCAATACAGTACCTTAGTGATATGATAGAAGAATTTATTGTTGTTAAATGCAAGGCTGGTATCTCCATATTTTATCTGTTCAGGAGTTCCAGTTCCTTAAGGGTAAATCAGTGCCACCCTCAGAACTTTAGGTAGGCTTCACTTGCAGCTGTCCATCTCTCTCACCATTTGTACCAGGGCAAAGAAATGATGCCACTGTATATCTCCCCCATGGGTGCCTTGTGAGACTGGACCCTAGGTACTGCTGTCTTTTGAATATTGATCTAATGTACTATTAGGTACTAATAGGAAATGTACTATTGTCTCTGAGTCCCCATAGCCCAGAAGCCATAAAAGCAACTAGATTCAAACCCATCACTTTTAGTGAGGGGCAGTCTTACTTAGTTTTTGATTGTGAATCCTCTTCATAACCAGAAAATTCAGGAGAACAGTGCAGCGAGTAGAAAAGATGGGGAAGCTTGACCCCTGTTATATACCTTTCATTCTAGTGGTGGGTATGAGGTCAATTCTTCTTGGACTTTTTGTATTTGTGTGGCAGTTTTCAAGTAAGTACAAGGCTGAAACCATGCAAGTGACCTTAATTAGTGGGGAAAATCACAACTGTACTGACCTTTAAACATTTTTTTGAAAACATTAAAAACTACTTGCTGTCGGTTATAAATGTATAGGGAAATGAAAAAATACTAAAACGCCTACTTATTTAGTATACTGTAATTTAGAATACTAGAAACATTGAGAATGTAAAGATTTTATTTCTTTGTTAAAAAAAAAAAACTTAGCAAAAGTGTTTAAACAGTACTTGCTGCCTTTTTCTTGTCGAATAATTTATGATAGGGCACAAACATCTTTTCTATGCCATGGCTAATTGTTATACTCCTCAGCTGGGACCAGCTTCCAATATTTTATTCTGTGCTTGTTCACTATCATGCAATATTTCTGAGAGTTCCTTTAATATGAAGTTTTTTTTGCAGGCATCATTCCACAGGGACATCTTCATTCTTTGTGTCACAACCACTTTCTTCATTTATGTCTCTAAATTTGCCTTCACTAAGTTCCTCTGGCTGCATATCTAGTCTCTTGAATGGCAGCAGTGGCGACATTCCCTTAGGTCAGTATCTTCTAATCACATCCAATTTCATTTCTAGCATTATCACCTTTTGTTTCTTTGCTGCACTTTCATCTTCACTGGACAATTCCCTCTTTCGATTGTCCATTTTTGGTAAATGCCATGTGCATTTATCACTGGTAGACAAGGAGGCCACTGCACATTTTACTAGACTGGGCAAGGACCGTGTAACAAACACAGTGACTAAATCATCAACAGACTTGGAAAGCATCGAGGCAATTGGTCACTGGTCATGAGGCACATCAGTTATTTCCATAGTGATTTGTGGACAGTGAAATTTGTATTTTATCTAATTATTCACACATAACACTGTGGTAAGTGAAATGAACACCATGTTGTTGAGAGACTGTATTTAACTAAACCACAGTAATTGGAATTTTTGTGTATGGGAACTATGCAAAGCAAGGACTTGCCTATATGCATTTCTCGACAAAAAAGTGATCAAATTGGTTTCTGGCTGAAAGAGCTAGGCATATAGAAGTTCTATGTTAATAGTTTTCTTTGGAAGCAGTTCACCCAGGTCAGAGGTGCCCAAGGTCAAACTTGGGTAGCAAAGGTAAGTCTGTACTTATGAAAAATAATCTAATTTTTAGAAACAAACAAGTCAGAAAGACCTTCCTGTAAACATACAGTAAAGTTGAATATTCCATTGGATACTTTCCTTTGCCTTTTAGACCCTCCCTTCTACCATTCACCTCCCGTTAGTCATCAAAGCTATTCTTTCAATCAGAGATGCTTAAACATTGGCAGTGTGCTAATAGTCACTTGAGGGCTTGTTAAAACACAGATTGCAGGGCCGCACCCCAGGAGTTTCTGTTTCAGTATGTCTGGGGAGGGGCTGGAGACTGCGTTTCTAACAAGTTCCCAGGGCTGCTGCTGGCCCGAGGGGCACACTTTGAGAATCACTGCTTTTGAAGGTAGAATCTGGAATGGAATCCCAATCTTTTCAATTAAGGGGGTAATTCACAAATTTTTTTTTACTATTGAAAACTTTTGATCTAGTGATGAAAAAGATAAACACCTCCCTCAAGCCATACTTTGTTTAAGGGGTCTCTTAAGCCAAATCCACGATTTTACAGCATGCCACTTTTCTCCAATATAAATTCAGTCTGCCTATTGTATACACATATGAAAATTTTTGAATCTTCAGATTACTATCTAGCCATTTTGAACATTTGCAAAATATTTGTGAGAAAAGCTAAA
>JAQZBX010024509.1:0-23918 GCA_029593785.1 Cabassous unicinctus
CAGGGATTCCCATGTTCCCCACCTCCCACACGTCTCACAACCTCCCACATAAACGTCTTTCATTAGTGTGGCACATCACCTGCAATGGATATACACATCCTGGGGCTTTGCCACTAAACATGGACCACAGTTCACATTGTAGACCACACTCTGTCCCACACAGTTCTGCATGTTATATGCTGATATAAAATGGCCTATATCTGTCATTGCAATGTCACTCAGGATAATTCCCAAGTCCTGAAAAAACCCCTGTATTACAACTGCTTTTCTCTCTTCCTGCCCCGAAAGCATCCAGTGGCTACTGGCTCCACCTCACTGTTGTAATTTCTTCCATTGCTTGAATCACAATATGTCTACAACAGAATACCAGCAAGTTCACTCTAGTCCATAGCTCTTCCTCCAATCCTGAGGAGTCTGGGATGGTGATGTCCACTCCACCTCCAAGTGAGAGGGGGCTTATATCCCATGGATAAGATGGATCCTGCCTGCAGCTGCAGACTCTCTCCGTTCCCTGGGATGGCCATTGTCCATCATCATCTCCTGACCATGTGTCTTGGGTGAGTCCATTGAGCTGTAAATTAGGAGTTGCAGCTCCACTGAGATTCCAGGTACAGCTTTCACATGGGCAGGCCAAAGTCTCCAGTCTCTGGAAGTACACCTACAAACTCCAGCACCACATATAGGTTTGAATAGAAGGGTGAGGTCCAATCTTGTTGGAAAGAAGCCCGTCCCTAGCTTCACTGGATTTTCAGTGAGTCACGCAACCCCTCATATGAGGGACAGAGTCACAATGGTGGCTACCAGACTCTTTCCAACTTGGACAGGCTCAAATCCTAGCTGTTTCTAGAATTATCCTTCAGCCAGCTGAGTCACTAAGTCAGTGGACAGCTGTCTCTTCCTCCACCATTTATGGGAAATGTAGCTTCTCACTCTAGCCATGGAATAGCTCCTGAGGCAGCTTGCACTGCTAGAGTAGGATGGGCACCAGCTTCTGCATGTGGCTTGTGGTTTCCCAGAGAGGAGTTTCAGGTCCTCCCAGCTTCTCTCTGCCAGAGGTGGGCCTGGGGTTTAGGCTAGAGCTATAATCTGATCTGGGTGGGAAGCAGCCAGTCCTTACCAGCACTGTGATTTTCAATCAGCCCTGCTTCCCCACATGCTGGGGATGTAGTCAAAATGGCAGCTACTGGCCCCCTTCTTACCTGGACAGGCTAAAAGTTTAGCTGTTCCTAGGATTATTCTTTAGCCCACTGAATGTACTAATCAGTAGTTGAATTCGGTGCCACACCATGTCTTCCTCCCCCATTTTTTGAGAAATGGAGCTTCCAAATCCAGACACAGAATAGCTCCTGAAGCAGCTTGCACCATCGGTACCAACCTCTGTGGTGTGGAGGACTCTACTCATGAATCATCTATACAGATGAGTGGTCTTCTCCTTCCATACATTCAAGGATGCTGCAGTATACTCTTCTGGTCTCCTGGATCCTCCAAACAGGTGTTTAAGATAACTCTGGGTGATTACTAACTGCCATGTAGCACTAGCTGACTCCAGGAGCTCTTTACTCTGCAGCCATCTTGGCTCCCTCCCCCCTTATTTAATCTTAATGGTGAATTTTGCTAGGAATAGTTTCAGGTTTTCATGAAGTTCACTGTATTATTTTTCTATTATGTTAACTACTTTTAGAATCATCTTAAGAAAATTTCTATTTGCCCCCATTTCTCTAATGTTATATTCTAGAAGTTTATAGTTTTACGTTTAAGTCTACATTACAATGTGGTTGAGTTGACTCATACTGATTCTTGAGAGTCAATTGAGAGTGCATATTTACCTACCTCTGCACTCAGAGATCTCATGCTGGTAGCTTCATATTTTCCATGGTGATGATATTTACAATGTAGAAATTATCAAATGATGAAATCAGTATTTCCTTTTTTCTTTTCCTTGTTTGTTTCTTTGCTACTATTTATTGGAAAGCCAGATCACCTTTAAACAACTCGTGTTAGAAGAGATTCATATCCTGAAATTATATTTTGTTCATGGTTTTATGGTCAAGATAAAGATATTAATCTGTCTCCCCACTATTACTATCCAGTTGTTCTAACACAGTTTGTTGATAATGAGTGTTTTCTCACTACATTTCTTTGAAGACCTGGTGGACAATAAATTTAACCTAAAAAATTAGGTCCATCTTGAATTTTAATCTTCTATTTTGACCTATTTGCTTTCCTTTAGAAGCATTACAATCTCTTGAATACTGTATATAAATATTGAAGAAATCACATCTTGGCCTTTTGGGTAAGATCAAGTGTAAATATTGAAGTAAAGTGATGTAAGTCCTATGATATTCTTCTTAGTTTTTCAATATAGTTTTCCCTACTTAGGTCTTTGAAATTTGGGGAAGTTTACTTCTTAACAATATTGATTATTCCATTCCATGAACTTTGGATTCATCTCTATACATTCAGTTATTATTTTAATCACTCTACAAAGTTTTTTTATTTTCAGTGGAGAAGGCTTGCATGTCTTTGGATAGATTGATTTCTATGCATTTCATGTAATCAAATTAATTTTAATCCAAATGTTTCTTAATTTTATTATTTAATTGTCTGTTGCTAGTGTATGGCACTACAATTTGGTTTTGCATATTTACTGTGTGTTCTATGACCTTGCTAAATTCACTTATTAGTTCTAATCTGACATCTTTAGCATACTTGAGATTTTCTATGGAGATAATCTGGTCATATTTCAATAGAGGTATTTTTTACTTCCTCCTTTCCAATATATATGCAGTGATTTCTTTTGCTTGCCAAACTGCAATGTCTAGGTCCTCTATTAAAATATTGAATTTAATAGTAACAGTGGATATCCTTGCATTTTTCTGGTGGAAAATACTCAGTATTTTGCCATTGTGTATAGTATTATTGTAGGATTTTCATAGAAATTCTGGCAGAAACACTCTAGAGTGGCTCTATCATACTTGCATACCCAAACTTACATCCTTATGCCATTCCCTCTCCTTGAGAATGGACAGAAATGAATAGAATGCATGTTGTTTTAAGCCTCCAAGTTTGTGGTCATTTTTTACAGCAATAACAGGAATCTAATGTTTATGGAAAGCCTCACCTTAGTTACATCACCTAACACTTTTTAAAAATCCAGACAATCTATTCTCTATAATCTCAAGACATTTTTGGTCCTGCTTGAGAACCACACATCTCTCCTCAGAAAGCCTCATTATGTAAGTTATAAAAGTTATAAATCTTCTCATGCCTCATTTGTGTGTGTATGGCATCATCTGTCTCAACATCTGAAATAATTTGCATAGTATGAGGTCTACCCCATTTTGGCAGAGTGACCCCACCAAGAAGGATGACAGCAAGTGCAGCAGTGAACCCACAGGGTAATGCTGATTTCATGGAAAAGTATTCCAAGGCCAGAAACTGAGAATTTCCTCCCCTGAGATTTCAGAATTGCTATAGAACAAGTGAATCCTTTTTACCTCCCTTTTAAACATGCATTGCCAGGAGACTCTATTTTTCTTGCTGACTTTGATGAAGAATATAACATTGGAGGTCAATGTGACAAGGAACTGAGGGAGGTCTTTAGCAACTAAGGGTAAACTTCAACCAATATCCAGGAAGAAAGAAGTGGTCCTTATCCTTCAATTGTCTTCCCCAGCCACATATTCAGTTGATGAGCCAGCCTCAACTAACACTTTGATTGCAGCATTGTAGAGACCCCACTAAACATCTGCTAAGAACACTGTTCCACAAGTAACCAATAGATATTGTTTATTAATTTTTTTTCTTTTTTACAGAAGTTTTAAATTTACAGAAAATTTACACCAAAAATATATAGGCAATTCCCATTAACTCCCCATACACACATGTTTCCCCCTATTATTAACATTTTAGATTAGTGTGGTACATTTGTTACAATTGATGAACTAATACTGAAGCATAGCTAATAACCAACATGTATTATTTTTATTATGGTTTACTGTTTGTGTTGTACAGTTTTGTCAGCTTTGTCCAATGTATAATGTCATGTAGCTGTCATTACAGTATCATACAGAACAATTTGGCTGCCCTCAAAATGCCCTGTGTTTCACTTATTCCTCCCTTCCCCTCCCCTGTAAACCCCTGGCAACTACTATGCTTATAGCAATTTTACAAGTTTTTCTGTTAACACAAGATAACTACATTAACAATAAATCTACTTTGATTCATGTTACACTATCTCTTACATTTGTTCTTTCCTCAATATTGAGAGACTTGGTATGACTTTGACTGCTTCAGACTGAGAAAGGACTTATATATTATGGAGTAAATGGAATGACTTGTTTTGCTTGCAGTTGTAGATACTCCTTGCTTTTTGGGATGGGACTTGTCCATCATCATAATTTTGCTGGTTGTCCAGGGCAAGCCTGAAGAACTAGAGTGTAGATGTTTGGTGCAATTCTGCTAGGATTTAGAGCTCAACTAGCATCTGAACAATCCAATGACTTAAGTCTCTGAGAGATATATTTAATGGGTTTATAGGGAATTACAGTTTTAGCTAAAAGGAGTGGAAGAATCATGAGTGGGGGAACTGTAAATAAGTATAACTATGTAACATTGTAGACATAGATTATCATGTATTTCTTAATAGGGCCTGCTGAGGGGCTGTTGGTTTCATGAGGCTGTGTGCATTGCCTATGGTGTCCACATGTCTCTAAAGCCCTTCGGATCACTTTTGCTTGAGATTTTGTTTACTGTGGCAATTAAATGAAATCTGCCTGAGACCTGCATGAATGAAAACTCTGGAATAACCTTCTGACTAGCTTTGAATTTATTCCCCATAAAAATGATTTTTTCTTTTAAATTTAATGTTTACGCCTTTTGTTCAAGGTCCCTTTACAGATGCATCATTTGTCATCACTTGGCAATAGCACTCAGTTCCAGGGAGGGTCATTCTCAGGAGTTATGTCCTACATTTGGGGAAAAGCAGTGAGTTCACTTGCTGAGTTTGGCTTAGAGAGAGGCCATATTTGAGTAATAAGGAGGTTGGCTGGTGGTAACCATTAGGCATCAATTATAATTAGGCTAAGTTTCATTTTTATAGGAATAAGTTTCATATGTACAAGAATTAAGATAAAGGGTTTAATATATTGCCCTGTTTTCTTTTATTATCCATAGCCCATACACACCAGAAATTTTCATGATTTTATTTGAGAAAGTAGCAGAACTACCACAGGAGGGCAGTCTAATATTTTGTTCTCTTCTGTGTGACCCTACACCTATTGAGAAAACATACCTATGACAATACAAACTACATTCATATCCCATGGAAGCATGCTTTAGGTGCATTTCCCCCATATATCATACCACTATCAACACCCTGTACTAGTAACATACCTTTGTTATAAGTATTGAAAGAACATTTTTATACTGTGTTCTTGGCCACAATCTTCAGCTACCCCAGAGTTCACTGTTTTATACAGTCCCCTGTTTAATCATGTAGCTTTCCTCCTAGTTTTGGATGGCCCAAAACTTCCTCTTTCAAATGCATTCACACTCACACTTCAGCATTGTTAATTATGCTCATAACACTGTGCCACCATCACTTCTGTCCCTTTCCAAATCATTACAACCAATCTAATTGTAAATTCTGCACAGATTAAATATCAGCTTTCCAATCTTTACTCCACTTCTACATCTTGGCAACCTGTCTTCTAGACACTACGTCCATGAGTCTGCTCACTATCCTTAGTTCATATCAGTGGATCATGCAAAATCTGTCCTTTAGTGTCTGGCATATTTCACTCAACATAAGGTCCTTGAGGTTCATCCATGTTGTTGCATAGTGTAAAATACTGCATTATTTTTTACAGCTGAGTATATTCCATCAGATGGATATACCACATTTTGTTTATCCATTCATCTGCTGATGGACACCTGGGTTGCTTCCATTTTTTAGCAATTGTGAAAAATGCTGCTATTAATATTGATGTACACATGTTAGTGTCCCTGCTGTCAGTTCTTCTGGGTATATGGTGAAAAGTGGGATTGCTGGACCATATGAAAAATCTGTACTTAGCTTCCTGAGGCACTGCCAAACTGTCCTCCACATTGAATGCACCATTGTGTATATCCACCACGAGTGAATGTCCCTATTTCTCCACATCCTCTTCAACACTTTTAGTTTTCTGTTTTTTAACAACAGCAAGTCTAGTAAGTTTGAAATTGATATCTCATTACAGTTTTGATTTGCATTTCCCTGACAGCTGGTGAAGTTGAGCATCTATTCATGTTTTTTTTTTAGCAATCTGCATTTCCTCTTTGTAAGAATATCCATTCAAGTATCTTGTCCATTTTTATATGAGCTATTTGTCTTTTTATTATTGAATTGTAGAATTTTTAATATATATACTGGATATTAGACCCATTTTGGTTATATGGTTTCCAAATATTTTCTCCCATTGAGTATCAAGCTGCCTTTTCAATTTCTTGACAAACTTCTTTGAAACCAAAATGTTGTTGGTGTTGTGTGTTTTTTTTTTTTCTTTTCTTTTCTTTTTGAGGATGTCCAGTTTATCTAAATTTCTTTCATTGCTCACTCTTGGGTATAAAATTCATGAAACCATTGCCAACCACAAGGTCACGTATATGCTTCCCTACATTATTTTCTAATAATTTTATGGTCCTGACATATATTTTAGGTCATTGATCCATCTTGAGTTAATTTTTATGTAGGGCATAGGATAGGCATCCTCTTTCATTCTTTTGGATATGGATCATCAGTTCTCCCAGCACCATTTTTAAAAAGAATATTCTGTTCCAGTTTAGTGGACAGTTAATCTCCCAAGAAGAGAGAAAAAACATAAATATTTATGCACCTAATCAGGATGCCTCAAAATACATGAGGCAAACACTGGAAAGACTAAGTGGAGACATAAATGCCTCTACAATTACAGTGGGGGACTTTAATACACCACTGTCACCATTAGACAGAACATCTAAACAGAGAATCAATAAAGAAACAAAGACTCTGAATAATACATTAGAGGACCTTGAACTAATAGACATATACAGAATGCTACACCCAAATACAGTGGGATATGCATTCTTCTCAAGTGCACATGGATCATACTCCAAGATAGAACACATGTTAGGCCACAGAACAACTCTGAAGGAATTCAGAAATATTGAGATTATACAAAGTAATTTCTCTAGCCACAAGGAATGCAATTGGAAATCACTAAGGGCCAGAGACCCAGATTAGGCACAAAGGTATGGAAATTAAACAACACACTCTTAGACAAACAATGGGTCAAGGAGGAAATCTCAAAAGAAACCAGTAACTACCTTGAAATGAATGAAAATGACAACATCACATATCTAAACATGGGATGCAGCCAAAGCTGTACTGAGAGGGAAATTCATTGACATAAAATGCATATATTAAATATAAGAAAGAGCTAAAATTGAAGACTTACCTGCACACCTGGAGGAAGTGTAAAAAGAACAACAAACTAACCCCAAAATAAGTAGAAAGAAAGAAATAACAGAGATTAGAGGAGAAGTAAATGAAATAGAAAATAAGAAAGCACTAGAAAAAATAAACAAAACCAAAAGCTGGTTCTGTGAGAAGATTAATAAAATTGGCAAACCCTTAGCCAGACTAACAAAGAAAAAGAGAGAGCAGATGTAAGTACACAAAATAAGGAATGAGGAAGGGGATATCACCACTGACCTCAAAGAAATAAAGAGTATCATAAGAGGATACTTTGAAAAATTATATGCCAACAAGAATGATAATTTAGAGGAAATGGACAAATTCCTAGAAACTCACTAGCAGCCTACATTGACAAAAGAAGATATTGATGAACTTAACAGTCCAATTGCAAGTTAAGATATAGACTCAGTCTTCAGAAACCTCCCAACTAAGAAAAGCCTAGGACCAAATGGCTTCACAGCTGATTTTACCAAACATTGCAGAAAGAACTAACACCAATCCTGCTTAAGCTCTTCCAAAAATATAAGTAGAAGGAACATTGCCTAACTCATTTTATGATGCCAACATTACCCTAATACCAAAGCTAAACAAACATACCACAAGAAAGGAAAATTACACATCAATTTCTCTAATGAACTTAGATGCTAAAATCCTCAACAAAATACTTGCTAATCACATTCAACAACTTATCAAAAAATTATGCACCATGACCAAGTGGGTTACATCCCAGGTATGCAAGGATGGTCCAACATGCAAAAATCAACCAATGTAATACACCACATAAATAGATTGAAAGGAAAAAAATCACCTGATCATCTCTATAGTTGCAGAAAAAGCATACAACAAAATAGAGCACCCTTTCCTGATAAAAACATTGCAAAACATAGGAATAGAAGGACACTTTCTGAACACGATAAAAGATATATATATAAAACCCAAAGTTAACATCATCTTCAATTGTGAAATCTTAAAAGCCTTCCCTCTGAGATCGGGAACAAGACAAGGATGCCCACTATCACCACTCCTATTTAACATTGCCTTAGAAGTACTTGATCAAGGTCTGAGGCAAGAAAAAGATATAAAAGACATCCAAATTGGAAAAGAAGATGTAAAAATTTCATTACTTGCAGATGACCTGATCCTATATGTAGAAAGCCCTGAGATATCTACAACAAATCTCCTAGAACTTATAAAGGAGTTCAGTAAAGTCACAGGCTGTAAGATCCATGCTCAAAAATCAGTAGCATTTCTATATACTAATAATGAGCAATCTGAGGAGGAAATCAAGGAAAAAATACCATTTAGAATAGTAGCTAAAAGAATCAAATACCTAGGAATAAATTTAACTAAAGATGTAAAGTACTCATATGAAGGAGTTCAGTTAAAGGCCATGACTACTGACAGAAAGCAGGCTGCCTTGCTATATATGGGACAGGTGTCTCTAGTCTCAAGACACTAAGATAAGATCCAGTAGGAGCCTGGTGGAGAAGCATTCTGTGCTTCTAGGAGTGTATTGAGTATATGTCAGATAATGATTAACAAGGTCTGTTACATGCAGGAATGTAAGGAGAACTGAACCATTAACCCTAAAGGCTTGCTGACTTTAATAATGTGTAGCCCATCACATATCTATTGCCTTTGTATATGCACACCTGTATTTTCTTTGTTCTAAAGCTAAATAAAATCCATGATGTTTTATTCAGCAGTACTCTCCTCCCCTCGGATGGAGGGTCCCCAGACCCTGGTTATTTCTTTCTCATCTTTTCTCATCTGTGGCACCATTTTCATGGACCTAGTTCCAGAATGTGAACATTTAGTGTCTGAACAGGGACCTGAAAATGCAATTTTTCTTTCAGTCAGTGCACACCGGACCAAGGAGATCCTGACAACTTAAAAAATGGTAAGTTACATCCTTGGGATGATCAGGGAAATGGGGAACCAGAAGTGGAACTTTGAAGAGTACTCTAGAGTGTTAAAAACTTTATTAAAAAGCACCAGTGTAACTATTAAATCCTCAGCTTGAGGAACATTTTTCTCTCGTACAGAAACATTGTTATTGGTTTCAGCCACAAGGGTGGGATATTTCAAATCTGAAACAATGGAAGTTAGTCATGAAAGCTTTAAAAAGGGCTTATCAAAAGGGAGAGTTAATTCCCATACATGTGTGGTCTTTGTGTAGTCTTATTTCTGTTGCTCTTGAACCATTACAATCAGATGAAAATGAAGATAATAAACAGGATACTGCTATCACTGGACTGATAGCAGAATAAAGAGATGTTGATTTTAATGAAAATATATACGAAAAAATTCATGAACAGCCAAAAACAGATAAACTCATGTCTAATAAAAGGGAAGAAAAGAAAAAGGGAGTTTATGGAATTTTTCCAGTGGTTGTTATGCCGTCTGCTCCAAAAGATTGCCAAGCCAAAACTAGTGTGAGAGCTCCATCTAGCAGCAATAATAGATCAATACCAACTCGTGTGTGTCCGACATGTCAGAAAGGGTTACACCTTTGTCAATGAATGCTGTTCTAGATATCATAAGAATGGCAGTGTCATTAATAAGTTGGGAAACTTATGGGGAAGAGACTTATTATGCCAATGGGAAGCTTATTTGAATATTCCTCATGTTTCTGATGCAGCTAAACATCTGATTACTCTGGTCGTTAAGCCTCTTCAAACAGAATCAAGTAAGCCCTCCAAAAATGCGGAGGTGGAGGATTCTGTCCCTAATCAGCTTGAGGCTGATTTACATTTGTATGACAATGAATGTTCTGAAAGTGACCATCCAGAGTCTCCTACAGAGTTGTGTGTTGCCATGGCTACCACATAGGGTCCCTAGGGCACTTTTCAAGCTATTAATAGTCCTTCAGCATCAGCTGCCAACGTTAACCCTTCAGTTCCAGCTGCACACATTGATGTACCTAAAGACTTCCCTTAACCCTCCATTTTCCCCAGCATTTAATCCTCAGTCAAGTTCCCTAAACCCCCTTTTTTGAGCCATCTTTAAATCCTCCTAAAGTATCTGTGAAAATTCCTTTACCACAGACCGCACTCATGAAAAGCATAGCACAAGCAAGTAAAGCAGGTGATCCTGAAGCTTTGCAGCATCTTTCGGGTTGCAGACCCTGTTTCGACTGTGGAAAGGCTGGTCATTAGCAAAAGGATAAAGCAACCCTCTCTAACAGCACCACCTGTTCAAAATTCATAGTAGATTAATGTTAATTTCACCCCCACAAATTCTCAGCAAACTTATGTGCGGCCACCTAGAGAAGTGCTGGCCTGGACTTTGCCACTACTAAAAAATTTATACTTGAGAAGCAAAATAAAGTCTGTCTAACCAATTCAGAGACAAAAGGGACTATTCCAAAAAATTTAGTAACATTAAGATTAGAAAGATCTAGCATTAGTTGCAGGGGCATCACTATTCTGCCAAAAAGTTAACTAAAATAAGGAAAAAATTCTAGCAGCAACTTTGTAAGCCTCCTACTGCCTACATAATGATAAGGCTGAAGGATGATAGAAGCTAATAAAATTAAACCATTGGAAAAGTAAGAAAACTTAGCAATACAGTTTCCAGAAAAATTCTCAAAAGCAGTAAAATCAAAGGTATATGTTTCTATTGATGTGTTGTACCTTGTTTTGTGTTTGTCTGTTTGTTCAGTGTCAGTGTATATTTTGATACCTCTGGATGGTAATGGTAATATTAAATTGATAAATAAAAATTATTATAAGAATTCTATACAAATGGCTAAAATTAAATAAGTGATTATATTAATAAATAAATATGGGTATTAATTTAAAATAATAAAAATGGTTATAATCAAATTAAATCATTATTCTAGCAAGTTTGTTTAATGCTGATGATAATTGTATGTTGTCAGAAGTTTACTTGGAAACAGTTTCCAAAAAACATTTTGGTAACTTAAGTATGGAAGGTATATAGAATGTGCTTTTATTATTAAAGAAAAGAAAGTAATTTTATCCTAAGATAAAACAATAGTTATTAAAAGAAAGTTAAAGTTTATTCTTTCTCAAAGTTTCTCAAGTCATTAATCTCTTTTAGTAAATGTTTCCATGGAGTTTTTCTCCTGAATAATCACTATGCAAAAAGGAAATTATTTCTTATAAGAAACTATAAGGCTTCTTATAGTTTAGCCTTATCGTTTCCTTGAAGAAACAAGTTTTATCACTTTTAAAAGAACATAATGTTTAAACCTGCTTTCTCAAAAAGTGGCTTTTTATTTCAAACTGTCACAAATGATTTGATCTGTTACCTAGAAAAAGATAAAATACTAAAAATAGTTAAGTTCATGTGATATATTATAAGTTGAATGAAGTATATAAAACTGTTGTACAATTAAAAGAAATTTTCTAATCTTATGACAATTAAAGTTGTATGAATAAAAAGTTCATATGAATACTTTAAAAGTGTATAAAATTCCTGAAAATTTAATAATGTTTCAGTATAATATTAAATAAAAGTATAATGTTATTAATCATAATTTTAATTATTTTAAAATATAATAATATGTGTCATAAAAACTACCTCTCTGCCTAAAAATCAAAAGGTAGATGCTTTAACTTAAGTTTATCTGATTTACCCCACCTCTGCTACCAAAAAAAAACAACAACAACAACAAGTCTGTAACTACAGAAAGAAAGCAGTCATTAGGGGCTGCCAGGGGTAGTGCATAACAGTAAATTATAGCAAATTAAAATAGCACCACTGCAATATGCAGTAGTCCCAAATATTACATTTGTTACAAAAAATTAATCTTCTTAAACAAGTCAAGCCAGCCCACGTTCCCCTTTCTGTAAAATAGCCAACAATAAATCAAGTTTATATTCAACATTGTGAGCTACAGGCCCAATTCTAATTATAATTTTAACAGCAAAACCAATGCAGGTATTAAAATTACAAGTTAATGTATTGCCCCACAGCCCTAATAGGAAATAATAATTTGTCTTTACCTATGCCTCAAACTATACAAGATAAAGAAATTAAGGTCATTCTAATCATGCTACTAAAAATCTTAAATGCATAAAAAATAAAAGTTTATTCATTGGATGTCTGCTTCTTAAAAGTCTTATTGTTTCTTATTGCTACATAATCTACTGTAGTTATGAATTATGTATAACATACTTAAATACTAGTCAAAACTTTAATGCACTACATTGAATACTTAAGCAATTTAATAACTTGTATGTTACACATAAATGTATTTTATTATATGTATATGTAAATCTTAACATTTTTCATATTTCAGGAAAAATAATGGAAACTAAAATAGTAAGCACATCAAGGATGTTTTGTAGCAAAGTATAAAAGATAAAGTATATTTCAATAGGTGTTGTATTCATCCCTGGAGGAACTGGCCACTCTCCCAGGGACTGATGCATAAACCTTAAAATATACTGCCCAAGGAGTGTTGTGTTCCTTCCTGGGGACGCTGGCCCCTTCCTCAGGAATTAGCAAAACACTCACAAGTTAGCATCTATAGTATCAAATTCATTAATCCTAAACACAGTCAACCAAAACTCTAGTAACAGTTGCTAATTCAACACTTCACAGCTAAAAGCTAAATATTGGTAAGTATAAGAACTGCTCTATTTATTTGTCATTCTGTAACTTTGTTCAATATTAACTTAATCTTTTAATTAATTGTTATTCATGTTTCTCACTCTAATTGTCAGTATAAACTTATTAAACTAAATATACATACTAACATTTATCTTATATCTATCCAAGACTCTAGCCAACAATAAGCCAAGTATATTAGTGTGTCCCCTGGTTTGGTAAGCATGTGAATGTATGTATACATATTATAAAAGATTGGAATATAACAGCAAAACCCCTGTTTATAAACAATCCTTCACTTCTTTTATATTCTTTCAATTATTAACAAAATACATTAACTAAATATCAAAAAAAGTTCCTGCCACAAGAAATGTTCAATACATCCACCATGTGTCAATATTATGTCTTTAAGGCTTTATGCCTTACTCATTCTGCCTTCCCACAAGCATGTATTTACCCTCATTACAGCCCCCTCAAAAGCATTTTTAACACAACTCTATAAACATCTCCAACATTCTCTTACCCAAACAAACAACCCAAAAGGTCAAGCTATTGTTGAAAAAAGCAATCACTTACTAAAATTAATGTTGCAAAAACAAAAAGGGGAAGGTGGAGGAAAATCTGATAAAGACAAACTATCTAAAGCATTGCTTACCTTAAATTTTCTTAATAGACAACAAATTTCTAATACCACAGCAGCAGAAAGACAATGGGAAGTTAATAAAAACAATGAAAATGAAAAATGTGGACAACCAATATATTGGAAAAATGAAACAACCAATAAATGGGAAAAAGGAGAGGTAAAAATTTGGAGCCAAGTTTCTGCTTTTATCATTACAGAAACAGGAGAACAGCAGTGGATCCCCTCCAGAATAATCAAACCTAGAGTTGAAGATGCTGCCGAAACTTAAACTATGGACATGATGGTTTCACATTGGATTAATTATAGTAAAGTATTAGGTCAAGGTAAGATACCGTATCATAATTATACTTGTTGGGTATACATTACCAACCCAACTTTTTTAGAGCTGTTAACTTGGGCTGATGAGTCTTACCCAATTTATCTTAATCAATCTCACAATTTTCTGGGACCTATAGACTTACAACTATGCTTAAAGCCAAAAGAAGAAGGGAAATTTATAGAAAATTTAACTTTATCTTATATAGATTGCACTCTTTGTATTGGACATGGTTCCACATACATGCAACCTCAAAATCACAGTGTAGTTTTAACAGAGAAAAACCAAACTCGAATTGATATTCTCATTTTCCCTTCTTTACCAAACAAATCAGCAAATATGGTAAATCTTACATGTCCCTCTCAAAACAGATTACTTAATGACAAATGGCATGTGTGTCATGGTTTTACAGAAGTTGTGTTGTTTAATGATTCCTATGAAATTGTAAAGGATCGGGCCCTTATAGGAATGCCGAAGCCTGTTAAAAACACAACCATATCTTCGTTCATTAACAATTCAACCATAATGAATAATGACAGTAATCCTTATTTCTGGAATTTTGGTAATACAGCATTTACTAACAGCTCAATAAATTGGAAAAATCAAGGGAGATTTATCCTACAACCATGGGACACTAAACTTAACAAAATTCAAAATTATTTGTGAAAATCATTTTTGGGAACTGGCCCAATTGTTGAATGGCAAGTGTTACAGTTGGGCAGTTTGATGTAATTATGAATTCCAAAAATATATTTGGATCATGCCTGTAAACTGATCTGTTAATCTGGGCATGATTAAGTTACGATTAGGGCGTTGACTGGGCAACGTCAGTAGGGCATTGAGCCCCACCCCTTGGTGGATGGGGATTTGAATATAAAAGGCAAGGCGAAGGACAGAGCAAGCAGTCTTTTGAGAAGCAGTTTTGATGTTGGAAAAAGGGCCCAGGAGAAGAGAAGCAAGCCGTTCATCTGATCGTCTACAGCTGACCTTGTGGAGGAAACAGGAGCTAAGCCCAGAGAGAAATGCAGCCCCAGGAAGAGAGGAACCCCAGAAGCCTGAACCCTGGCAAATGCTGGCAGCTGTCTTGCTCTAACACGTAGCAATGGACTGTGGTGAGAGAAGAAACATAATGCTTTATGGCCTGGTATCTGTGGACTTCTACCCCAAATAAATACCCTTTGTAAAAACCAACCCATTTTTGGTATTTCACATTAGCACCCCTTTGGCTGACTAATACAGCAAGGCAATAAAACTAATACTACCATTTTAAAAAGAAAATCAACTCAATTTCTTACAGTATATGTATGAGCTCCTATAGTTTTTATCATTGGAAAAGTAACTTTTGGTGAAAGGAACGTTAGCTGTTTCAATTGCTCTTTATTTACATGTCTTAAGAATTCATATTTGCAGGAAAATCAAACCCTTTTTATAGCAAGAAGAAAAAGACTATGGCTTCTGTTCAGATGACCAGACATTGGCAGCAGTCTCTAGAATCCCAGTTGCTGTGGCACTTCCTTGACCATTATTTAAAAAGAACTGAAAGACTGATTGGACTTTTAATAGCAGGAGGTTTGGTACTGATTGGCATCAATACTGCTGCAGCCATCACTGGCACAGCCCTGCATCAAGGAGTCCAGACTCAACAATATGTTAAGGACTGGCATAAAAATGCAAATGAGATGTGGCATATCCAGTCTCACATTGATATGGAACTGAGTAATCATATGAATGATCTTGAAAGAACTATTATTCATTTGGGTAATCAAATTTATAATTTAAACATGTTAAGAATTCTTAAATGTGATTGGAATGAAAGTTCTTTTTGTATTACACCTTTACCTTATAATAATAGTGAGCATAATTGGGAAGAAGTAAGAAATCATTTGATTGGATATAAGCATAATATTTCTTTAGATATTTTGGAATAGCAAAAGAAAGTGTTGAGCATGTCTCAAAATGAACTGAAAGGAACCCCTGGTGCAGAATTTTGGAATGAATTGTCTGAAATTTTAAATACTGTCAATATGTTTCACTGGTGGAAGCAAAAAACAGATCAAATATCATTTTGGATTGGATTATGAATTTTTGTTATATGCATTTTAATTGTTAAAAAATTGTTAATTTTCAAGAGAAGAGTAATAACATATATTCATAGAAAAATGAAAAAAATAGATCAGATAAATGCATTTATGTTAAGAAACTTAGCCATGAAAAACTAATTTTACATTATTTGTGGTAGAAAGTAGTATACTAATAACCCCATGATTTTAATACTTATTATCTATATAAAAGCGAACACATAAGGAACCTGAAGAAGTATAAAATATAAATGAAATTGCCTTCTGTGTAAGAGCTCAAAAGCTTAACTGGTATACAATGACAGGCAAGATTTTCAGAGGAGGACAACCTAAGACAGGCACAATCACAAGAGTCTTTGGAAGAAGACAAGTGTGATAGGAGGTCACCTTGTATCATCTTATATAATGGTTCCTATGATCTTCACTGAAAAAATTAACTAATAAAAAAGGGGGAAATGAAGGAGTTCAATTAAAGGCCATAACTACTGACAGAAAGCAGGCTGCCTTGCTATGTATGGGACAGGTGTCTCTAGTCTCAAGACACTAAGATAAGATCTGGTAGGAGCCTGGTGGAGAAGCATTCTGTGCTTCTAGGAGTGTATTTAGTATATGTCAGATAATGATTAACAAGGTCTGTTACATGCAGGAATATAAGGAAAACTGAACCATTAACCCTAAAGGCTTGCTGACTTTAGTAACATGTAACCTGTCACGTATCTATTGCCTTTGCACAAGCGCACACGTATTTTCTTTGTTCTAAAGCTAAATAAAAGCCATGATGTTTTGTGCAGCAGCACTCTCCTCCCCTTGGATGGAGGGTCCCCTGACCACGGTTATTTCTTTATCATCTTTTCTCATCTGTGGCACCATTGTCAAGGACCTAGCTCAATAGCATCAATATTTATATACAGAAAACTACATAACACTGTTAAAGGAAATCAAAGAAGACTTAAATAAATGGAAAAACATTACCTGTTTATGGATAGGAAGACTATACATCATGAAGATATCTATTCTACAAAAACTAATCTACAGGTTTAATGCAATCCCAATAAAAAAATCAACACTATATTTTATAAGGAATTGGAAAAACTAACTACAAACTTTATTTGGAAGTGTAAGAGGCCCAGAATCACCAAAGACATATTGAAAAAGAAAAATGAAATTGGAGATATCACACTACCTGACTTGAAAACATACTTCAAAACTACAGTGGTCAGAACCTCATGGTATTGGCACAAGGATAGAGATACTGACCAATGGAACCAAATTGAGAGTTCTGATATAAATCTTCACATATATAGTCATCTTATATTCAACAAGGCCACCAAGGCCACTCAGTTGGGACAGAATGGCCTCTTCAACAAGTGGTGCTTGGAGAACTGGATATCCATATCCAAAGAATGAGAGAGCAGCACCATCTCACACTTTATACAATAATCAACTCAAGATGGATCAAAATCTAAATATAAGAGCCAAGACCATAAAGACCTTGGAATATAATGTAGGAAGCATCTATAGGAATTTGTAATAGGAAATGGTTTCATAAACTTTACACCCAAAGCATGAGCAACAAAAGAAAAATAGAAAAATAGGATCTCCTCAAAATTAAAAACTTTTACACTTCAAAGTACATTATCAAGAAAATAAAAAGGCAGCCTACCCAATGGGAGAAAATATTTGGCAACCATATGTCTGATAGGAGCCTAATATCCTGCATATATAAAGAAATCCTACACCTTGAAAATAAAAAGACAAACAACCCATTTAAAAAGTGGGCAAGTGACCTGAAAAGATGCTTCTCCAAGGAATAAATACAAATGGCTAAAAAGTACATGAAAAAATGCTCAACATCACTAGCTATTAGGGAAATGCAAACCAAAATTACAATGAGATACCATCTTACACCCATTAGAATGGCTGCTATTAAAAAAACAGCAGACTATAATTGTTGGAGAGGATGTGGAGGTATGGGAACCCTCATCCACTCCTGGTGGGATAGTGGAAAGATCCAGCCACTGTGGAGGACAGTTTGATGGTTCCTCAAAAACTTACTATAGATCTTCCACATGATCCAGTGATTCCACTGTAGAGTATATAACCAGAAGAATTGAAAGCAAAAACATAAGCAGATATATGCACACCAATGTTCATAGTGGCATTGTTCACTATTGCCAAAAGTTGGAATCAACCCAGGTGCCCATTAACAGATGAATGGATAAACAAAATGTGGTACATACATACAATGGAATGTTACTCAGGTGTAAGAAGGAATAAAGTGCTAACACACAGGTTAACATGGATAAATCTTGAAGACCTTATGTTGAGTGAAGCAAGCCAGACATTGATGGGTGAACCATACCTAACCTCACTGATATGAATTAAGGAAATTGAGCAGTCTCCAAGAACTATTGTCTGAAAGATAGGTTTACAAGAAAGAGAGAGAAGAGAAAGTTGTGAGCCATCTTCCATACGGACATAATCTGTGGTAAAGTGATAGGGTGCAGTTGCATATTGAAGAGATAGGACAGGTGGGTAGTAATATTATTGGGTTTGGTGGTGCAGGGTTGACAGGTGGTTAGATTAGGAAGGGAGGGTTAGAATACCCAGGATACAGGGGGAGAGAGATGGGAGAGGGACCAGGTGAACACTTGGGATTTGTGGGTATGAGGTTGAAAGTACAGAGGTGGGAATGCTTTTATGGCAATATGCCAAGGAAGTGTCACTGCTTTAGGGTGTTAGTTGGGGGGGCATTGGGGACAGGGCACATCTGAAGCAGGCTTCCAGGGAGTGCGTGAGTATTCATCCTGTCATAATGTGCTATATCAGTGGGTGGAGACCCACACAATGAGCGGGAAGGAGGTGGACTCCCATCTTTCGGAGGACCGATTCACTCAGAAATAGACAGGTGGGCATTTCTTATGAGCAAAGGTGGTATCTAATAGGGGAGGACAAACCAGTGTGTCAAGACCTCTTGTTGCATGCAACTATGATTCTTGTCATCCAATGCATCAAGCCAGGGGGTCGTCGTGGGCTCTTGGGGGGGATGGGGAGGGACAAACAGAATAGATCAAAGAGGGGGTATTTAGTGGTCAGTGGAAATGTTTTTCATTACCTTACAGTGATGGATACAGGACATGGTAAATATCAAAATTTATAAAATGTATGATCTAAAATGTAAACCATACTGTAAACTACTGACAATGTTTAGTAGCTATATTTCACTATCTGTATATCAGTTATAACAATGCTACTATCCACATACAAAAAGGTTTTAATATGGGGTGAGGAAAGGGGGAGGAGGTTGGATATATGAGAGTCTCTTTTATTCTGTGTGTGACTTTGCTGTGACTTAAAACTTCTTTGAAAATTAAATGAAAAATAGTGAGACACTAGGGAGTGAAAGGGGATAGGTGCCATGGTACCAACTGGACACCAGACATTGCAGTAATGAAAGGCAAAATGTCAAAAAAAAATTTTTTTTTAAATTTTTTCTCCATTTCTTGAATGTCCCAATCTTTAATTTTATTTTATTTTTATGTTTTTTTTTTAAGTTTTCATGTATTTTATCTCTTACATTTAAACTTTTCATTATTATTTCATTTTCTTATTAATTGTATTTGGCTATTGTATTGGCTTCATCTCTAAAAAATCTTTGGATCACAGAAGGGTTACAATTGGAACGGGAGAGGATCATTGGGGGTGAGTGTCAGGGCTGGGTGTTGCATGGGAGGAAGTTCACCTGAACATACAGAAAATGTATATAAAATTGTTCAAATGCTCACGAGGCATGGTCACAGTGAGTGGAGAATTACTCAATAAATGAGAGAATACTGAATTCCCATCCAGGAGAGCTCTGCCACATTCTCCAAGGGAGCAGCAACAGTCCCTCATGTGCAGGGGCAGTGTCTGGCAAAGGAGGATGATCCACTCATGGGCTCTTGTTATTGTTGACTAGCCTTAGGAGTCTTTGTTCTTGAAATTGAAACTTAGACTATTTTTATGGGGTGCCTAAGGGTTGCCTCCTGAAAGCCTCCTCATTGCTAAAATGTGGCCTCTAAGTCAAACTCAGTATATGAATGCATTACCTTCCTCCAGCATGGGACATGACTCCTGGGGATGGCAATGAGGGAATACTACCAAGTGCCAACTGGCAATACAACTGGAAAAAGACCTCAAATAAAAGGTGGAAAAGGTAAAGACAAATGAGTTCATATTACTTAGAGACGTCAAATTGAGTCAGGAGGTCATCCCAGAGGTAATGCTTATGCACATCTCAGTAGGACCTCACTGGCTTCCAATGTGGATATCACCCCAAATAGAGGGGCTCCTGAGGGCTCTGGAGACACCCAGGTCCTATATCAGTTTGGATAGCTCCAGAGTTTTGCACCTTGTCAGTGGGCCCTACTTTGGAATCTACTCCTGAGAGTGACAGAGTTGGAGTCAAATATCTCCATCTGTCCCTTCTATTCAAACCTATACTTGGTGCTGGAGTTTGTAGGTGTACTTCCAGAGACTGAAGTCTTTGGGATGTCCATGTGCCAGCTGGGCCCGGAATTGCTGCAACTCCTACTCAATGGACTCAACCAGGACACGTGGCAGGAAGATGATGATGGACAACAGCCATCCCAGGGAATAGAGAGAGTCTGCAGCTGCAGGCAGGAAATCCCATCCATCTTATCCATGGAATATAAGCCCCCTCTCACTTGGAGGTGGAGTGGACATCACCATCCCAGACTCCTCAGGATAGCGGGAAGAGATATGGACTAGAGTGGACTTACTGGTATTCTGTTATAGACATATTGTGATTCAAGCAATGGAGAAATTACAACATTAATGTGGAGCCTGGGCCACTGGATGCTTTTGGGGCAGGGAGAGAGAAAAGCAGTTGTAATACAGGGTCTTTTTTGGGACTTGGGAATTGTCCTGAGTGACATTGCAATGACAGATATAGGCCATTTTATATCATCAGATAACATGCAGAACTGTGTGGGAGAGATTTGGTCTACAATGTGAACTATGGTCCATGTTTAGTGGCAAAGCCTCAGGATGTGCATATCCATTGCAAGTGATGTGCCACACTAATGAAAGCTGTTTATGCGGGAGGTTGTGGGAGGGGTGGGAGGTGGGGCATATGGGAATCCCTGTAATTTTTGTGTAACATTTATGTAATCTAAGTATCATTTAAAAAAATATTAAAAAAGAAAAAAGATTCTTTTCCTGTAGCCTTTTTATATGGCTTTGGTATTAAGGTGAGGTTGGTATCATAGAATGAGTTAGGTAATATTCCCTTCTCTTCAATTCTTTGGAGGAGTTTGAACAGGGTTGGTGTTAATTCTTTTTGGAATGATTGATAGAATTCACCTTTGAAGCCTATGCATTTGTTGATGGGGATAGTTTTGATGATTGATTCAATCTCACTAATTGTGATTGTTTTGTTGAAGTCTTCTAGTTCTTCATTCATCAGTGCAGGTTACCTGTGCATTTCTAGAAATTTGTCCATTTCATCTAACTTGTATAACTCATAGGCATACAGTTTTTCTAGTATCTTCTTATAATAATTTTTATATCTGTAGGGTGAATGATGATGTCCCATCCCTCATTTCTGATTTTATTTATTTGCATCTCCTCTCTTTTATTCTTTGTTAGTCTAGCTAAGGGTTTTTCAAATTTATTAATCTCAAAAATAACAGCTTTAGGTTCTATTAATTCTCTCTTTTTTATTAAATTATCAATTTCATTCAATTATGTTCTTTTCTTTGTTATTTCTTTCCTTCTGTTTACTTTAGGATTAGTTTGTTCTTTTCCTAATTTCCTCATATACAGATATACAGTTATGTATTTTACTTTAGCTCTTTCTTCTTTTTGAATGTAGGGATTTATGGCTATAAATTTCCTTCTCAGCCCTGATTTAGTTGCATCCCATAAGTTTTGATACGTTGTGTTCTCTTTTTCATTCACTTCTATGTATTTACTTATTCTCTTCCAATTTCCTCCTTGATCCACTGATTGTTTAAGAAGTTTTTTAACTTCCATATATTTATGAATGTTCCTGTTTTTTGCTCATTATTGACTTCCAGCTTCATTCTGTTGATGTCAGAGAAAGTACTTTGCATAATTTCAATCATTCCAAATTTGTTGAGATTTTGTCTATCGTCCATCTTGGAGAATAATCCATAAGTGCTTGATAAGAAAATATATCCTGCTGTTTTGGGGTACAATGTTCTTCATAGTCCATTAGGTTTAGTTCCTCTAAGATCTCTTTTTCTTCATTGATCCTCTATCAAGATGTTCTGTCTATTGCTGAGAGTGGTATATTGAATTCCCCCAATTGAGTGTAGAGACGTCTATTTCTCCCTTTAATTTTGCTAGTATTTGTCTCATGTATTTTGGGGCACCCTGGTTAGGCGTATAAATATTTATGTTGTTCTTTATTTTGGTAGATTGTCCCTTTTAGTAATAAAATGTACTTTCGTTGTCTCTTACAACAGTTTTGCATTTAAAGCCTATTTTGTCTGACATGAGTATAGCGGCCTCAGGCCATTTTGATTACTGTTTGCGTGGAAAATCATTTTCCAACTTTTATTTGCAATCTATTTGTGCCTAAGGTGAGTCACCTGTAGATGGCGTATAGATGTGTCATATTTTTAAAATTCATTCTGTCAGGCTGAGTCTCTTAATTGGGGATTTTAATCCATTAACATTCAATGTTACTATAAAGACAGTACTTAGTTCAGCCATTTTTTCTCCATTGTTGTATGTCATATTTTAATTTTGTTTCTCTTTTTACCTTTTAGATACCTTAAATTATAGTCTTCTTTTATACATTCTCTTTCAAACTTTTCACTCCTGTCTTCTCCTTTTAACTGACAAAACTCCCTTTAGTATTTCCTGAAACAAGTTCTCTCAATTTTTGTTTATCTGTGTGTATTTTGAACTCTCCCTCATCTTTGAAGGTTGATTTTTCTTGAAACAGCTTTCTTGGTTCGCAGTTTTTTTTTTCTTTCAGCACCTTAATTATAACATATCACTGCCTCTTGCCCCCATAGTTTCAGATGAGAAATCAACAATTAATTTTATTAAACAACCATTATATGTGATGAATCTCTTTTCTCTTGCCACATTCATGATTCTCTGTTTGTCATTGGCATTTGACAATCTGATTTTTGTGTCTTGGAGTAGATCTGCTAGGAATTATTCTGTTTGGGGTATGCTGTACTTCCTGGACATGTACATCCATGTCCTTCATAGGAGTTGGGAATTTTCCACTCATTACTGTCTCAAACACTCCTTCTGCTCCTTTTTCCTTCTCTTCTTCCTCTGGGACACCCAAAATATGTATGTTCATGTTTTGTGTTGTCATTCAGTTTCCTGATTCCCTGCTGACTTTTTCCATTTTTTGTCTATCTATTCTACTATCTGTGTGCTTTCAGATGTCCCATCTTCCACTTTGATAATTTGTTCTTCTCCCTGTTCAAATCTGCTGTTTTTTGACTCTAGTATATTTTTAATTTCTTCCATTGTGCCCTTCATTGCCAGAAGATCTGTATTTTTATATATGTTTGCAATTTCTTTTGCATGTTTATCCACTGTTGTTTTTATTTTATTTTATTTTTAGGAGATACCAGGGATTGAGCCAGTACCTCATACATGGGAAGCAGGCACTCAAACCACTAAGCTAATTCTGCTTCCCCTGCTCCCAGTGTCTTTTTAATATCCTTTAATCTTCCCTCATCTCATTGAATTTATATAGAATATTTGTTTATACATCTTTGGTTAGTTGTTCTACAACCTGCATTTTAGTTT